>WPIO01000006.1:10985000-11242500 GCA_009760855.2 Cristatella mucedo | reverse complement strand
ATAATGAGACGCCTCGAGAGCTCGAGGCTGCAGCTTGGGTAGTCGAGCAGAGGCTACGCCCCGAGAGCACGGCTGCAGCTTCGGTAGTCGATGCGAGACTACGCTTCGAGAGCACGAGAGACAAACCTATGGTGACAGCTAAGTGCAACTTAGACTGCGCAGTTGTGTTCTGCCGGCTACTCAGTTAGCTGCTCGTATCTTGGGGTGCTGTGTTGGGTCCGCCTTCGGGGTTGGGACAATCGCTAGCGACGCCCGCATAGGATAATTTATTATACTCGGGCTTCGGGAGTTCTCACAGTTAACTCCATCGGTCCGGTACGCGCCGCGTAAACGCACAGGGTAGTTGGTTATACTCGGGCTTCGGGAGTTCGCGAAGTTAACTCCGTCAGTCCGCTGGGCACCGCGTAAAGCGCTTGCGCCTGCGCGTAACCGCTACTAACAGGCCCACAATAAACTGTGGCTTTCGGCACCCAGTTGTGGCCGCCTGTGTTTTAACCGCACTGCAGCGCTGCATAGCACAGTCCACCGGCAGAGAATCGGGGGACGACCCACTCTTCGCGGTTACACTTCTATGCTACTCACGACCTCAGCTGCTCTCCTGACTCGGCTATGCTTCCCACTTTTTCTTTGTTGCGTGAGACGAAGTCTGTTGGCTACCAAATGCGTACCGAAAGCCGCTTAGGCTGTGAGTGCGCTATTTTGTTGTCTTTCTTAAGCATATCTGCCAGGCAGTCACTGCCGAGCTGGTTTAGCCCAGTGGTTAAGGTGCTCGCCCCGACCAAGGTCTGAGCAAGGTCGTGGGCTAGAGCCCCGTGGCATATATGAATCGCCTGAAGAGAGATTAGGTTATCTTAGATCGCTATGCAAAGGAATTACATTTGAATTTGAATAATAGTTTTGTTACTGTATTGCCAATTTTCAAAGATAACAATAAATATATTTATTGTCATAGCAAACAATCTAATATAATGTTATTGTAATTTCAAAAATACAATATATTGCCATTGCCATCAAAGCAAAAATTATAATATTGTCTACCAAGCAGGCTACACGGACTTACGCAGCCGTGATCTACACAATAAGGTTAGATTAAGGACCCTGGAAGAGCTGTGAAAAACCTATAACTTACAAAGCTAAACTGTCTCATAAACATTGCAACAAAATAATAATTGCTATAGCATACACTACAGTATATATTTTTTTTAATACAATGCAGTATGCTATCCCATAAATATAAATTTTGCGGAAGTCTGGTGCCACGAATAGATAGAGTACCGTACGATCCTCGAAGAACCAAACCACGCTTATGAACGAGGCGGCGGTCAGCATCCTAGCTTGAACGTGTACAATCTTCTCTGCTGAATGCCATCTCGGGCCAAATGAGCACGGACTTCGGCCAGACTCCGGCGATCTTCACAGTCAGTCTGCTCCTCAGCCGCGACACGTGATACATTCACAACACCCGTGCAGTTGGCGAAAAGAGTTGAAGAGCCAGTGTATAGACGACGCAGCTACGATCGGCAAAGAGCGGCTTTTCACGAGATGTACTTGAAGTGCCTATCCAGTTGCTCTGTGCCTTCTAGTTCTGCGACTCTAGCATTGGATTTACTCTCTATCCGTTCGGCTCATTGTATTCTTGATGATTCGGCTCGCCAACTGACCCTCGGAGTCAGCTTACTGTGCCAACTATACGATTATCTCGCACGGTCAGGCCTTGCTATGCCGAATGCAGGCGCCGATTCTATCAGCTGCTCAGTATGCTCGCACTCAATCGTATGATTGAAAAGGAACTACTCCGATCCGGGCTGCTGACACTGACGTCTCTCCGGCACCTCCGCACGAACGGAGATCATCGGGGTCACGGCCACATTGAAGACGTCGCATCAACAGCGACGAATCAAATTTTTACCTGTGCCGTAACTTGCTGCTCAAGCAGATATATCTTTGGTATCTGACTTGCTCATCGCTCTGTGACATTTTTTTTGGAGCCACTATCTGCAACGATGCACCAGACGTCTCCCAACGCTAACACCGAAGGACTGCTCGGATATCTTACTAGCACAAAGACCATGTTCTCAGTCGCGAAGTTGAGCTACAGAGCCAGAAGCCTGTTCGGTGCTGTCGATGAATCAGAGATCTAGAGATATGCCTACATACTGGCAAGTTATGCGGCTTCTCACGACGCCAAGACAGGCGGGTCCGAATATCGATGATACCGCCGGTGCCCTCCATAGGTCCAGAAATGATTTAAGTCATGCATGCACTGAATGACGCAGAGGGATTCGCTAGCTATTACGGTGTCGTTTGTTAATAGCGAAATGTCAGATCTGCAATGAGCACACTGCTCATAACAAGCTGTTTAACATGGTCGCCAGTAGAGTTTCTGGTAAGTGTTTAGTAGTAGCAGTAAAAGAGCTGTTTTTTCTACTTTTTTACTGTTTCTAATAGAAATTTCTAAACAAAAAAGGGAGTACAGCTGAGGCACCAGCGCCAATTAAAATTATGAAATATGTGGCTGAAAACAAATTTTAAAATTTCTGTTCCATGGTTAGAGATTTGTTATGATGATTACATCAAATTGGGCAAACGAAAATTAAAGTGAAAATATTCAAAAATTACGTAAGATATTAATTAGACTGATCTTATGGCATCAATAAATATTAATGTTCTTTTCAGCCACGTCTTCAGTTTGAAACTACGCCACAAAACGGAATAATTCAATTATAGAAGAGCTAGAATGTCAATGTGGACGGTGCAATGGAATCATCAAGTGTTCTGGAAGCTCCACGACAACGTTGAAGAATCATCTGAAAGTACATGGAATTGATTTTGATAAACCTTCTGGAGGGTGTAAATCCAAGGAATAGCCGGCTAACAATAAAAGAACAAAAACAACTGAGAATAATAGAACAAAAACAATTAGAGAACAAAAAACAACAAGAGAACAAAAACAGCGGTTAAAAGCTGTTTTTTGAAAATTGAAATTAGTAAACAGCTGTTTTTCAAAAATAACTGTTTTCAAAAACCCTAGTCGCGAGCGCATGTTTGTATTCACCTTAAATAAACACATTTTTAATTATTTTTACCTTTTTAGCCTACGGCCTAGTATGTTGGGTTCAGTTCTTAATGGTTGTATGTTTTGGGGTTTGCGGCTTATGGTTTACTGGTTATAATATAATTCATTTATATAGCGCCCCAAGAGAACTTAATCTCTATTCAGGCGCTTCACATTTGCCTCGGGGCTAGATATTGTCTCTTTTGGGTTTGAGTTTGGGTCTTAGGGTTCAGTATTTAGGTATTAGACAGAGAGAGAGAGAGAGAGAGAGAGAGAGAGAGAGAGAGAGAGAGAGAGAGAGAGAGAGAGAGAGAGAGAGAGAGAGAGAGAGAGAGAGAGAGAGAGAGAGAGAGAGAGAGAGACTCTATATGAAAAAGGTAAATAAATTGCGTTCATTTAATGTACAAATACGCTGGCGACCATGTTGAACAGATTGCTATGAGCACTGTGCCCATTTCAGATCCGACATGACCCAACAGCCAGGACAGGAGCCACAGAAGCCAACGATGCCGTATTAGCAGTGTTTCGTCGGACCAGCATGATCATCGCAATGGGCACTAGTGTTCCCTAAGCATTCGAAAGCTCGAGCAGCGAGATGTCTTTGCAGCCAGCCTTCCTCCCCACCCCGGGGTTCAAGCGCTCGCACGACAATGCCATTCGATCGCGTTTCCTTTGTAGCAAATGTAAAGCGCCTAGAAAGAGATTGAGTTCTCCGAGGGCACTTTATCAAGTGTATTATTATTATCATTATTATTATAGTTATGCCTAACGGGGCGACGGACCCGGCCCAAAAGTCTGCTCCATTCTCCAACGACCCGGCTCTAAGGAAAACACCCTATGAGTGGGGACGGGCTGAGATTATTTTGATTAGGGCCCACACGGCGACGTTCAAGCAACGAGCTAGCAACGAGCTAGCAACGAGGCGCAGCTCAGCGACTCCCTCGGCTGTATAGGGCAGCCTTCGAGGCCAGCAGCGCGCCTGAAGCCGGCTTCTGGCGCGCAGCCGGCCCTAACAAAAGGCCCTAACGATACCAACATCGAGGAGCCTCAAACTAGAACCGGTGGATTCCGTAAGGCTCGTCAATCGATGGTCGCCTAATGCTGGCTATTTGACCAAGAAGGGCGTGTTATCCGTGCATGCAAGCACGGGATGGCATCCCGGTGGCGCTGGGAGCGATGGCAGCTGTGGATCGAGCAGATCAAGCTCGTGCCTCAATCCCGACAATAATTGATATTCAGTCACCAGGAGCAGGGCGAACGGTGACGAGTCGCTCCAGTGCGTTACACCGACGAGTAACTTTACGAGGAAGTACAGATTGTGCGGCCTTGATGCGACCCAGGATAGCTCGGGCGAGGATTCAACGGTGCAGGCATCTGGGACTGGCAAAGTCTGGCCTTATTAGATTCGGACACAATTCATTTCGTTGCACCTCCCAGCAGAAGCACTCGATATGCTGCCGCATGGACACGTGAGTAGAATCAAACCGAGAAATGTTCAAAGCCGTTAGGCTAAGCGACGATTAGGCATTTGTGACCTTGCGCACGTTTAAGAGGTCGCATGAATAACTGCGATGCAGCTGCCGTTTAAAAAGATAAACATAAAAAAGCTGCCATTTGCACGAATGGACATAGTCCAATAAATCCTAACTGCTCAAGTACCCAGCGCCTTCCTAATGGCTACCACTTAGCCAGGTCTAGTTAAAAGATAACTTACCTTAATGGCGATTGCCTTAAACATCATATAGTCTACAGAACCAACTGATTTCGTCTTTTTTCTTGAAGGAAACTATGGGTGAACTCCACGATGAATTTAAATTCTCAAATTAATCGCTTTCCATCATCTCATTAAACTGCCTCGATATCTGTAGCTTAATAGCACCGGACGAGGTCGCGTTTGTATGGGCCTAGAACAACCCGCATCGATCGTGTGGTTTACAGTTGTAAATTTTGTCACATCAACAGTAGAAAGCTTCCGGTAGCTTTCCAGTAGACATCATCCTTCGGTATTTATGCGAGCTTCACCTCAGTCGAACGTCAGTTGACTTGACGCATTGCCTTCACTACTGGCTACCTGAGTGGGCTACCTGAGCAAAGGTTTCGATGGTCAGGTAGCCGACTTCGAGCACTTAATGCTGACACGCCTATCGAAGCTTGTCCATTTCATGATTGAACTTCGAACGACGGTGGTACGTTGGCGATTCTGACTGCTACAGTCTTGTTCGTTACAATAACTAGGGTCCGTGCCACCGCTAGGTTGCTATTGCTGTATATCCACTATTGCTATATATCCACTAACCACATTTGCAGGTTGACCCTGTGCACGTCACCCCTAACTATGTTATTCATTTTGTTTGTTTATCAAGCATGATTTTAGTCACCATTCAATTGCATTTCCCTTTGCAGCAAATGTAAAGCACCTAGAGAGAGAGATTAAGTTCTCTGAGGGCGCTTTATCAAGAGCATTATTATTATTATTATTATTATTATTGGTAAGGGTGGCTGAGTATGGCGAAAATCAACGTGCCGCCGTCCAGTCAAAGACTGAATCCAAATCGTAGGCCGTTATCCCGGCTCTTTTGAAGAACTGGGGTCTGCGTTCTTCCGTACGAAGACTAACTTTGCCAAGGCTTACAATCGCGGCAATTGACGATGCCTACTTCTTTTCGTAGAAGCAAAGTCTGGTATCTTTAATAACCTAGGCAGATTGTACAGAATAATCCCGACAATTGCCAATTTATATTACCTACTCCTCCGGATCCGTCAAAATGAACCCTCTACTAAGCGATCAACGAAGAGATCGCCCATAGTAGTCGTGCATATCTCAGTTATCACAAAAGAATGAGACAGGTAAATTTTCCTTCCTTGACGATTCCCTCTGGAAATATCAGCCTTGTAGCCAAGTCCTTAACCAAGTCCTTTATCGCGGGCAGCGAAAGCATCAATAATCTATAGGGTCTCGCTCAGGTAAATACCGCGGCCCTAAAGCCACAGTCAAATGTAACTAGACCTACTTTAGATAGGATGTCGACAGCAGCAAAATGCTCCCAAAGCGCAGAACCCACTACCGACGCACGTTGCAGCCTTTCCACTGAAATGACGACATTCAAAAAGAAGCCTAAAACACACCTTTATATCACAGCATTTGGTGGGTGTTTGTGATTCGTCCAATGTGTGCATGTACCTGCTTATTGCAGATGTTACCAGATAATATTTCGTAATAATAATAATAACGCACTTGATATAGCGCCCTCAGAGAACTCAATCTCTTTCTAGGCTTTATATGCAGCATCCGTACAGCGCCTAGAGAAAGATTTAGTTCTTAAGTTTCGCAATACCCACACACTGATTGTGCAACGACGCCTCCTTCCCGGGCCATGCGGTCACGTGGGCAGAACCAAGCAGAGGAATGGGAGTTGTTCTCAAGGCTTTACGATGCAGTTTACGCAATTGCGACACAAGTGCCTTGGTTATAGGCTCCGTCGACGAGGCAGTTCTCTGTTTTACGACTGTGTAACACTTACCCTGCAAGTCTCATGCGCTTCCACCAAACATATAAAACAATGTCCTACTTAATTGATAAAGTGGGGATGTCAGCTAAGGCGATTGTAAAGTGCCCAGACTGAAATTGAGTTCTCTGACGGCGCTATAAATAATGCATTATTATTTTTATAACTATTAATAATAAGCCACAAGTAATCAAACTAATATTTGGGAAATCGGGACTGCTAGAGGCTCAGACTGACGCAATTCTCGAAGAGAGGGTAGATCTCTTGAAGCGTCATACAGCAGGCCGCAGAATGCTCCTTCGATACCTGATTGTCGAAGTGCTACCAAAGCTAAGGCGTGGCGTTTCGACGTAGCCCGTAGGTCACAATGTGTAACGGCGTTCTGGATGAATAGTAACGCCAACAGCTCAAATAGCGTGGCCGAAGTACTTCCGTCGTGGACGGGTCAACTCCATCATGACTCGCGTGCGGAAAATTAGCAGGCAGGTTCTCGGCTTGTAGCTGGCAAACCATTGACGGAGGTTATTTACACGTCGTAAGTGCATACGTACATTTCTAAACGACACGATACGCAGACCTTTATTGGACGAAAAGCGAACAGCAGCGAGTGAGAGCAAGACTTTGGGTTGCTCCAGGCAAGCTGAGAAACAATGTCGCAGTGTCCAACCGTCAATCTTTACGAATAAGAAGTACGCAAATTCCGAAGAGCCGGTCGGTCAGAAACCCGGCAAAAAAGGAGCCGGTTCGCCGAGCGAGGGCAGCAATCTTGAACGTAGTACGATATTTTCAACACACTACGCATAGCTCTACGCTCGATGTTGTCACAACGGCATGCTGCAGCGCTGTCGCGAGCATTATGCGATATATGTAATTGTGATAGCAAATAACAAATTTCCAATCGTGACAAATTGGTTTTCAGCGTAGAGCGCCCGTTGCAAGAACTGCTTCTAGGGAATTCTGCGCTGACACTGCGGGCACCAACTGATATTTGCCGCTTGTTCGAAACCACTCCCAGAACAGTGCATAAAATGAGCGGTCAGGCTTCGAGCGTTCAGAACCCTACTAGCCAAATTGAAATGGTTGCTGCATAGCCGCAGGGTCGAAAGTAGTTTTCGCATGATATTCGATGACCGAGGGGAAATCCGAATGCTGCTACGCCGGGACCGATGGAACTGGACATTCGGAACTGTGGTCGGAGACACAGTGCAGATTGTTCTGCTCAAGGACGCCGCTGCCTCAAGTGCAACGGTCTCCACCATTTTAGTCGGCGGTACCGTGCTAGACTGCACTGTGTGCACGGAGGTGGCGATGCTGTTCCGGAAGAAGACTAGATGCAAATGTTTTCGATTGAAGCGAGTTGTCAGAATACACTCATCCCGGCTCCGATGGTGGTCAACAATGCTGAATGACGCTTCCAGCTAGACACAGGCGCTGACATTAACACAATTAACGTTTTGTCCGGAAACACCAGATCTCGGGTACGACCCAACGCCTGGTCTTGGAACTGCGGTTCTGTTGTGCCAGTCGGGAGAGCCGGCCTTGCCGTGACGAACCCGAATGCAGGTACCACGACTGTCGCACCGTTTATTGTTGTTTCTGATGGCCTTATATGCTTGCTTGGTACAAGAGCCATTCAGGCCACGGGATTGATGACACTGCACTCTGACCTTTTTATTGCGAAAGTAGAGAGTACTGACAAGAATGACGTCGGCGACCTGGGTGTTGCCAGATTGTACACCGATTCTACGGTACGTCCCAAGGTACTACCATGCCAAACGTGAGGTGGACAGCCACCTACATCCAGCAATGGCCAAACATCTACGGCAGCAGCCTCGACAGCTAGGCACCGGACGGTTTTCAGAAGGCCCTACGACTTCAGAGCACGAGATCTGAGTGCACTGAATCTCGGCCAAGCAGTATTCTACAAGAGGACTGCTGCTGACGAGCAGCTTCGAGGAGGTAACGTCGTGGCAACCCGCGGTAATAGGTCATACACCATCCAGGACCGGGCCGGAATGTTCAACCGGCAGAACCAGTGACATTTATCACAAAACCATGAACAGCAGAGCAAGCTCACAGAGACACAGATGTCACTCTGTGGAGCAATACCAGGGAGCCATCGAGCAATAGCGATCTGCTGCCACCGGCAAAGGGTGAAATGACCGTGTTTCGAGGAGCAGAAACCAATACAGGCCTAGCTCCAACACCAACTGCAAAACAGCAAGCTCGGCCAACGCGACCTAGTCGAACATGGAATGGGGATTATGTGCTTCCTTTACAAATGGGAATATTGAGAGATGCAGATGCCCATCCCATTGCTGCATAACTCCCGGTTTCGGGAGTTCCATTGTACTGGACGCTTGTAGTACCGGCCGGGTCTGAATAAACGTGGTCTCGGTATGTTCGGTACTCGTATCGTATTATCAACAAACTCTTGACCTATAAGGGAACTTCCAAAGCGAGGTTGAAGTGGAGAGGAACGACTTATCTGCTGCCAGTCTGCGTAGGCGATGGGGCAAGAAATAACCTCCTCAGCCGACAAGCTTCACAGTACACGGGATTGATCAAACTCAGCTAAGAGGAGACTTTTCTTTGCGATCCAGTTTTTGGATTGATTGGAATAATGCAATGCCAGCTGGCGAAAATTGGACTTTAACCAGACGTAGAATCATACTGCGTACAATCAGTTCATCAAATACCCAGACCTCCAGCCCCTTTAGTAAAAGACGAACGCCTTCGAATGGAGCAGAATGGCATCGTTTAACTTGTTTTGTAGCTGACCTAGTGGTCCTCTCCATTAGCACCGGCCCTAAAGCCCAACGGCAAAGTGTGCATTGTGTCGACTTGAATCATTTAAGTCAAGCAGTGGTACGTGAAAGGCAGGTTACTACAAACGCTTGATGAGATTTTGCTTACGCTTGTTGCTACTACACTGTTCTTTCAGTTGGATGTTTCAAGTGGGTTTTTGGCTTTCCTGTTGTCTTAGGAGAGCACTCGCTTAACGAGATCTATAACAGCGTTAGGACGCTGTTGCTTTTGCTGGCTGTCATTTGGCATTACCAGTGCGAAGATCGAGGGTGTAGCCACTTATGTGGACGGTGTTTCAGTGTATTGATCCACGGCGGCTGAGCATGATGCATCGCGATATTTTCGCAATTTCAAAGACGGGGCCTAAAGTTGAATAAAGACTAATGCATCATTCACCAGCCCTTTTTGACTTTCTTATGACAAGTTATGGATGCCAGCAGCGTCCGGCCTTCAGACGATGAAACAGAAGCCATTTTCAATCTCCCCGATCTGACCAACATAGCCAGGCTAAAGCGATGCCTTAGTGTGGTGAACAACCTCGGCCAATTTGCAACAAATCAGGCCCATATTTAAAAATTGCTGAACGCCATCCTCCCATCTAATCCAGTAGTGTACTAGGGGCCTAACCAGAGGAAAGCATTACAGGATGCGAAGTAGCTTTTGACTAAGGCACCAGTCTCAGCCAATTTCGACCGACAAAAGCCGCTTATTGTCAGTGCCAAAGCCAGTACCTACGATCTAGGCCTCGTTCTGCAGCAGTACAATATGGCACGGGAGAGCAAGATTCGCGATCTGTCACATTTGTATAGGCTCGTTATCAGGCACCTAAACAAGATTTGCTCAGATAGAAAAGAATGTCCTGTGGTGATGTGGACATGCGAGGAGGAGTTCAGCCAGTTCTTTCTTGGCTTGCCTCGTCTGATCTTTGCACTGACCACAAACTGCTTATTCCGTTACAAGTGGCTGAGGACCATGACCAGGTCCCAGTTAGATGCCAACCCATATTGATGAAAATGATGCGATTTAATCCTCTCGCTGTGTATGTGCCTGGGAAGATTACGATGGTAGCTCATACCCTGTCAAGGGCAAAATTATGTAAGGTGAGAGAACGTGACCAAGCCGAAGCAGTTCAGCTCGAAGCATAAACCATCGTTGCATAATTGCTTTCAGTAGCCCGCTTGAGCGAAGTGAAGCAGGCTCCATTGCCGAACGTGAGCTACAGGCTGTCAATAAGTATGCCAAGTCAAGGCAGCCTAAATTGAGCAAAGGCTGACTACAAACCATGCGGAAACACTTCGCAATAAGAAGCCATTTTTCTGTTTCGAATGGCTTACTATGTTAAGAAGATTGCATTTATGTATATCCCTCAAAGCCAGCAGGCTTTTTTGTTGGAGCGGCTCCACGAGGGCCACCAGGGGTTGACCAAATGTAGGGGTCAGGCAAAGTCGTGTGCACACTGTCGAGCATTACCCAAGACGTTAACACATTTGTCAATTCTTGCAGTTTCGGTTCAAATAACTAGAGAAGACAGCCGCACGAGTCACTCATCTTAACATCGCTGCTCAGTGTTACTTGGCAACAAGTAACTGCCAATCTCTTTTGACACGGAGGACGACAGCTCCTGATTGTTATCGACTTTTAATATCGAAATATGGAAATAATTCAATTATTAAAATCAACGACCAAGGAAGTGGTGGCCGAACTACGGGCTACATTTGTAGCTGGGTCACGCGAGAGTCATTGCAGTCTGACAATGGTCCACAATTCTCATCTAATGAATTTGGTGATTTCTCGAGACGATACGGTTTCAGAAAAGTTACGAGCTGCCCACACTTTCCACAAGCGACGGAGAAGTCGAAATAGCTAGAACACTGTAAATCACATCGATCGATCCTAGGAAAGGCCAAGTCCAGGTTCTACAAAATTTATTGAATAACAGATGATCAATCGAAAAATGCTAATGTCTATCATCCCCATAATCACTCCAACGTTAGCTCTTTAGGTAGTGGTCATTGTGGTTACCTAGCCGATCGCATCTTTAAGCAGAGGTATGGAAGAGCTAACTTATTGTCCTGAGGACACGAGAAGGCTGAGTTGTGGTGCACCAGTACCGGTTTCAACCTTATCATGCCCTCTGTTCTGTAAGGTCAATAATGTTCTATTCGTATGATTTAAGACCGTCGGCGACAAAAGCATTTGTTTTGCAGGCCACAAACTTCGGAATTTACTTCCGTAATTCTTACGAAAAAAATCTACTTTCCAACTGCCAATTATGGCATATCCTTTCAAGCCACGTTAGCTGCAAAGTCCGTGCCCCTCTTCCTGCACCATCTCAACTGTTCTCATGACTTCTCGCTTTCTCTTTGTCGTGTGAGATGAAGTCTTTTTGCTACCGAATTCGTACCGAAAGCCGGTTAGGCTTCGACTGCCCTATACAAATTCTGTTTAACACCCACATAGTCTTTGTGGAGTTACAGACGGAGATACACGGCTCCAAAACATCGTTTACTGCCAACCAGGAGGAGAGAAGGACTTAGCAATTGGTCGGGTAGTAGTAACCGATCCTACGAGCCAATTTGCTTTTAAGATTCAGTGGAAACTCGCCCATATGTGTAATGAAAAACATCCTCGTCATTGAATCTCTGGGAGACGTTAATCCGAAGCCATGGCAAAGTGGTAGCGTCTGGGTGCAATCGATAGGTACTTGTGATATGACCGTGGCTATCACTATCGGATTCTACCAAAATTACTGTCATGAAAACAGAAGAAAGAGGCTGGTGACAAAAATGTATGGCTTGCCATCTTGATGAATACTGCATTGGATGCATGGGAAGAAACTGAGCGATAGCTCTATAGCCATGCAGTCAAGGCTGTTTATCTCCCTTGCAACTTCACACTCAGCAAATTGTGTTTCCTCTCCAATTTCATGCACTTATTGTAAGATGTCGGCTACTATACATCTTGCTGTGGCAGACAAAGGAAACTTCCCTTCCGCTGCTGGGGCTAAGAGAATGCCCTTATCTGTCTGCCTTCTGCCTGATCAGACCATTTCACAGTCTCTACCGTGGTGGCTAAATAAATAATCATAACGTGACTATGTGCTAATAATCACCAAGAACGCACGCCCCAACAATCAGTGGGGGTCGGACAGGCAGTGTACCAGGAAAACACTGGCATGAAACAAGCCAGCGATTTCGTATGAGCGAACGGAGAGAGCTGTGACCACAGAAGCGACCAGGAGAGGCAGTTTCGCGATCGCAGAATGGAGTCGACGATGGCCTTTGAGACGTCTTGCGAAGTTTGCAAAAGCTTTGATGGCTTCGTAGACTTCGCTGGCTAGCTGGTGAGTTTCGAGAGGGAGATCGAGCAAAGTCGCAACGAACCGAGTAAGTGGCACTTGTGTTTGCTCCTTGCGATACAAGGCACACGTTTGCCTTGAGTCTCCCAAGGGCAGTGCAAGACGACTATGCCAAGCTGTGTGAGGCCCTATTGAGGGCATTCACCTGGCCGGCTGGTAGATCAGCTGCACACTGATCGGGTAAAAGCTAGTCGGACTGAGGGGGCCTACAGTAGCTATCGAAAGCAGCAGCGGCAATCGCCAATAGTGTGCCAGGCGACCAAGGTTTTCCAGGCTGCTGCTGTGGGGCAGGAGACACCGGCTCTCGAGGCGATGACAGTTGGCCAAGCAAAGATTGCTTGCCACGAAGAGGCGGCGGAACAAGGAGTGGTAGTGATTTGCCAGGCAGCAACAGTGTGCCAGGCGCCGATGGTGTGTCGAGAGGTGACAACGTTCTGCGAGGCAACGGTCAGCAGAGGGGCTGAGGCATGTAGTAGTGAAAAGAAAGTGTCCGGCGGCGAGGTGGCGCACCGAAAGGCAACAGCGTCGGCAAGGAAGGCCGTGGCGTCCGCAGAGAAGCCACAGCGTCTGGCAGAGGCAACGGCTTTCGATGCTGCACAAGCCATGAAGTCAAAGTTAGCCTGTGACGAGCGGGTGGGCTGTGACGAGGCTCAGGCTCGATAGTCTGAGCAGGCCAGATAGCCTGTGCAGGCCAGAGAGGCTAAGCTGGCTATAAAGTGTGAGCAGGCCAGAGAGTCTGAGCACGCAGGAGACGTGGCAGGGCAGGCCGGGGACGCAGCAGAGCAGGTCCGGGAAGCAGCAGCGCAGCTGAGACGCCGGAGATTCGGTGGCTCAGATCAGCGATGCGGCGGCTCAGGTCGAAGACGCAGCTGCAGAGTCGGCATAAGTGGCTGGAACGATGGCGGACGAGGTTCGCAAAACGGCGGCTGTGGAAGTTAGGTGACGATGGCTGGTGGTCCAGGTTGCCGGCTGGTCGTGAAAGGCCGTGCTCCAGTGCCTCCTGCGAGCAGCTGTAAGGTAGCCAGCTTGCCTGTGGGGTCAGCTGCTCAGCTGCCAATACTGTCCCCCCCCCCCCGATACAAGGCGACGACGACTAGTTCAACGGGGCTGGGAAATGGGCAACTGCTAGCTTCGCAAGAAGTGGGTCACACAAGTCGAGATGAGATATTACAAATGCACAGGCCAACCTGGATGTGGTATTTGCATCTAAATAGGCCTGAGTTATTGCAAATTCATAGATCCTAGCACGTGATACATCAGCCATGGAAAAAGGAAACACCACAGCCGGGCCCCGACATCACATTTGCCATGAGGGCAGCGGTTCCTTGGTTTGCTCGTATTACAAATGCATGTACCTGTTCGGCCATTATAATGTTTCCCACAATACATCAAATGGTGCTAGAGATCACAGCACCCAGACCGAACACCGGTCCAAACCAGCTCATTAAAACATGCCTACTGAGCCTCGGAAGCAGTGCCACTGCAGGCTGGCATGTCGACTATAAAAAAGTATGGCAGCAATCAATGCTGCCAACGCCTCAAAATTAAGCTTTTTTATTTAATGTCTGGCACCCCATTTTGCAGAGATGGAGCCACATCTTTACTGCAGAAAAGCTGCAGATAACGAGTATTGTGAACAACAGCAAGGCTTAAGCTACCTTATATTTATTATCAATAAGGTATTTATCAGCATAATTAGTAACTCATATAGCTCAGGCACCGACAATCAAGGTAAGATTTATTAATCTAACCTTACACATTGCTGCATGCATTTCACTACCAAGCACGAGACAGACTCAGGCATGACAAAGGATAATAGTGCCTGAAGATGACTCACAGCGATTCTATGCCATATCAGAGAACATAAAAGTTTTCCACTTTTGACTGCAATCTCGAATTTTAAAACCAACGCTAAGATCAAGGTCGACGTCTTCAGTTGAGGGTTGGAAGAAGCTTTCTAGTGGATCCTAACTACTTAGTAACAGTACCACATTGCTTCAGCCAGTGGGCTGCTACCGTAACAGCAGCAAGAACAATGCAGCACCAGCATTAAAAACAGCAACCAGCGACAGGAAAGAAAAGACAGGACAGGAAAGAAAACAAACATTTTAATCACCCTTCTCACCACATCGTTTACTACTGAGGATAAGATGTGTGGTCAAAACCTCATGAGATCTGAAAAATAATAAGAAAAAGGCGCATGCAGCTGGGTCTTGGACCAGAGGTATGGTGCTTGCGCACTTCACGACCGAGGTCAAGGGATCAAGTCCTGCAGCCGGCAATCATATTCATTGCCAACTGCAAGTGGTGGCGATAGCCGTTGCAGTGCTGTATTCTCACTGTACAAGAGAACTGCCGACAAGCCTAGGTGTAGAACGAGCAGGTCTGCCTCCGGCAGTGCATTCCTCATTCTCACCTGGCCCCTTCTGGTCCTCGAGGTAAATCCCTTAACCACCACCTGCCACAGCCTTGCCATACCACATCCATCACTCGAAGCACCTCAGGCTGAGTGCATGTAAAAGCGATTAAAGAGCAGCACAGGCAATCCACCAAAGTGCCTAGGTAGAGAGTGGCTCCATTAGCAGGAATACTAACCAAAGCCGGGAAGGATCTTACTCTGCTATCTAGAATGAGGTTCTTTTATCAGCTGATCTTTATCTAACTTACTAGTTATGGGCAAACCTAGTGTGATTCAGAAATCGGAAAGGCTGATGCTCAAAATTGGCTCTGCCAGCATATCTTCTGTCGAATCAGCTCGAAATCTAGGTGTCATATTCCAAAGCGACCTCTCGTTAGACGACCATATCAGCTCCACAGTCAAATCTGCCTATTTTCAGCTTCATAATATTGCTAAAATTCGGGCTTGTTTAGATAAGGATACCACGTCTAAGTGGGTCCATGCATTCGTGACATCTCGTCTCGACTTCTGCAACTCACTGCTTAATGGCCTACCAGCATGTGCGATCAGGCGATTGCAGCTGGTGCAAAACTCGGCAGCTAGGCTTGTCTGTCGTGAGCGTCGCAGTTGCCACATTACTCCAATTTTCGCCGACCTGCACTGGCTACCAGTCAAGCAACGGATTGACTTCAGGGTTTTGTCGCTCACTTTTAGGTCCCTTCATTCTATGGCTCCAGCCTATCTCTCCGATATACTCCCCGATCAGGCCAAGCATCGTACCACCCGCTTTTCGGAATTTGACAGTCTACAAATACCTCGTACAAACCTCAAATCCTTTGGAGACCATGCATTTAGTTCGTATGCTCCCAAAGCCTGGAACTCCCTCCCGACCTGCGTCAGAACATCCCCTGACCTGACCACATTTAAAAGGAACTTAAAAACACACCTATTTAGGACAGCATTTAGTGGGTCCCTGTGATTCGTCCTTGATGTGCTTATGCGTGCTGACACTGTGCATGCTGCCACTAACCACATTTGCATGCTGACCCTATGCATGTCACCCCTAACCATGTTATTCATTTTGTTCGTTTTTTAAGCATGATTTTACTTACCATTTAATTTAATTTAATTTAATTACCATTTAATTGCATTTCCCTTTGCAGCAAATGTAAAGTGCCTAGAAAGAGATTAAGTTCTCTGAGGGCGCTTTATCAAGTACATTATTATTATTATTATTATTATCTTGCCAAAGCATTGCAGCAGGCACAAGGTTGCTTCACCGTGTTGCAGTTCGGCATACACTAAGGGCAGGTTTGTATTTGTCATGAACATGCAACTGAGTCAACTTACAATTAAACTCACAAGCGCTCCTAATGCAGCTCTGGCATAGGAAGTTGAGCTAAAGGGCAGTGGTATAAGCTTGTTGAGGGTCAATGTAAACTGGCAGTGTACCGGCGTCACCTCGCATTTGAGTGAGCTACAGAATACTCTCCAGTGTAACACCAACATATGTGGCCCGCTCAAGTACAAATACAAGTTGCACGGCAACGAATGATTGAATCAGTGGACCAGAGCTGCTAAGATAAGCATAGCCTGACTTATATCTAGGTGCAACTGAGTTCTCCTGCCAAAGGCTTATCACGATATGTTGGCTAAGCGATAACAGCATATATACATTTATAAATCATTTTTTTAGCTATCCGGCGGCATGTACCAGCATCTCTTCGGTGTCCAGATATAATGTAGTCTTAGCTACTACCAGTAGTGTTGGTGACTCATCAGGCTGTAGCCTGCATTTTTGAACCCCTTGCTTGCTGGTCTATTTATCAGAGGCATGCTATTGATACATACCTAGAGAAACAGTAAGTACACTTTAGCTAGCGTTTAGGTAGGGTGCAGCGGACTGCTTGGTTTGCGTTTAGTGACAGTTTAAGCGGTTTTACGATCGTATATATATATATATATATATATATATATATATATATATATTCATATTCATGTGATTTTTAATATACTGGATGCTTGTTTTTTATCCTTTGCAGAGATAAACAGCCATTCTCGTTATGTCCTAGTTCAGATGGTGGGTGGACGCATGCAGCATGTACAGCCCTGACGTACGAAATATGCCATGCCGAAGAGACTGGTATCACAAAATCCAAGAAGCAGCTCTGCCAAGATCACTGCTCTCACGACAGCGCCGAGCTCGGCCGTGCACACTGCAGTAAGTACAGTTGGTGACAGTAAGTACAGTTGGTGACTTCTGGCCGACTCGCAAAGAACACATAGCAACAGCTAATGCTCAGCACTATGGACTCCTTGACCGGAGTGCCGTTGCCAAAGGAGTGCCGTTGCTTCTAGCAGGCTCTATTCTTGCATGCCGGCTAGCTCGGAAGTCGTGCATAAATTGGGTTACGGAGGGTTTACCGTATTTTTTTAAGTTTTATTTTATTTATTTTATTGGGTTACCGTATTTTTTTAAGAGTATAAGTCGCACCCAACTATGGGTTCTGACACTGTTGCATGCTGTTACTAACCACACTTGCATGCTAATCCTGTGCATGCCACCCCTAACCTTGTTATTCTTGTTGTTTATCAAGCATGCTACTACTCACCACTCGATCGTGTTTCCTTTGCTGCACATCTGAAGCGCCTAGAAAGAGATTCAATTATCTGAGGGAACTTAATCAAGGGTTTTATTGTTATTATTATTAATATTATTATTAAGTCGCACCCTAAATTTATGGACATTTTTTTTTTATTGAAAATGATTATTACTTAATATATAGCTCATTTTGTATTAATATGTTTGCTTTAATCATCACAGCAAGAAACTTGTCATCTGTAACTGCTAACATCTTGATATTTTTCTGAAACATTGTCAATATCTGAATCGTAACTTTCACTGTATGCAGTGACTGACCCTAACTTGCAGTCTATACGTCGCAGGTTTATTTGTTTTCAAAAAAATTGGAATTAAGTGCTAATTATACTCGAAAATACGGTAAACATCGTGCTGCTGGTAGCTAGTGAAACGTTGGAATGCTTCCAGGCAGATTATAACATTATTATATAGATTATGGCTCCAGTATACAGCCCCTGGGACCGTTTACGTCATCTAAAACTGTTAGTTGTAGAGCCAGAATTGTACGAAATGGTTTGTGCTGTACACTTGAACATCTGTGGCTATGAAATAGACAGGTACACATAAATGAAATCGATTGTTTATAGTACGTATATATTTTTATATAGTATTGTTGACTTTGTATAGTAGCCCTGTATAGCATGCATTGTATCGGCATTCCCCCTACGACGGTGGTGCTCAACCTTCCTAATGCCGCGACCCTTTCCGCATGTTGTTCCATCAGTTCTTCATGTTGCGGCGACCCCGTAGCATAAAACTATTGTGTGCGAAGTGTGGAAATGCGTTTTCCTATGGCCTTGGCCTATCCCTGTGAAAGGGTCGTTCGGCCACCTAAGGGGTCGCGACCGACAGGTTGAGAACCGCTGCACTACAGGTTACAAAACGCTGCACGAAGGGGATCCGTTGGTTGGCAATGGCTAATTTAGGTCGCCACTAAGACCAAATTCTTGCAATGAACCTTTTGGGGTCCCGCTTACATTTGAAAATTCAGTACAGATTACTTATAACTGTAGTGGGGACATTTAAGTCACCTTATCCCCCCTCGTTGGGTCACTTCCGGAAATCACCGCATGTTTGCGCGCGTTTTCCCAAGCCGTCCGTCAGCAGCTACACAGGTGAGATTGTTAGGCTTGCATTGTGTATAAGAGAAACCCTGAAGAATAACTGAGAGGAACACGCACACAGAGCGTAAATCACTTATGCGCGTTCCCACTTTCTATAACCGCTCGGTGGGACGGGCGCTACGGCGGGCGGGCATGCGTGCGGGAGTCCGCCTCGGAAGTAGGAGAATGCAGCGCTGGCGTACGACGAGAGGCGAAGCGTACCGAGTCCAACGCTCGAGTTAAGATAGTTACATGAAGGCTACGCTTCGCCCGAAGAACGTGCGTCGAGCTCATGAGCTGCGGCATAGCCCGATAGCGTAGGTCAATACGTTAACTTACGCAGTTTGTTTAGAAGTTCGCTGGTGCGCCCTCTTTCGTTGGTCGGTCGTCAGGTTTGAGGCAGACCAAGAAATAGAGGATAGCGTCCTTTCAGACCGTGGGACTGCCGGAATACTCGAGAAGCTTAATTAAATAGTCTTAGGGTCACATGACCAGCGTGCTGCAATTGGCCGATGCGAGCCGGCCGCCACCCAGCCAGAGCCGCCTGCTCGATTTGCAGTGTGCTGCATCAGTCCACTGGTTAGGATAGTGTTTGTTTTTTCAAGCTGGCTCCTTTATGGCACCGGAAGCCGAAAATTAGCGATAGACTAGAGTCCTCCGTTGCTCGCCACCTGAATTAAGGGTAGCTTGGCCCTATTTTTAGGATGTTGATTTTCGGTACCATGTTTTGCCTTAGTCGTTCCTGGGTGAATCGAAATCCGAAGGATACCAGCTCGTAGCGTAGGTCAATATGTTAAATGTGATTGTGATTAAAAATCATTGTAGCATGAACATTCAAGAGACCGCGACAGAATATTGCGAGTTTGTCTCGACAACCATGCGTGCGCAGGCTCTAACTTACGTGTAGATCAGTGGCATATTTAAATTAGGGGGCCTGAACTGCCCATGGTCGCCAGCTTCATCGCTGTCTTCCCAATCCGTAGTTTAAAAACAAATTACTAGTAGATAATGCACTTGTACTTTTGCTGTTCTCATCCTGCATTATCGCCGTTGCTCCTGCATGATGAACCATTCTGCATGACTGCTGTCACGAAGTTGCAATAAGACAAGCCGATAATGTGCACGTGTGTTATCTACAAAGACGGGAACATATAAGTTTAGTGTAGCTGCTAAAGGCCTTGCATAAATATCTGCAATAACGTTAATCTTTAATGGACATGTGAAACCTGCTGTCCCTGATAGGGCTGTTAACCTTAAATGAATGATCCTGTCTTATTGTGCACTGTAATGACATTTTCTCATGGGCCAGGTTATGGGTTAAAAATTGTGGCTGGTTCACAGCAGTGAAATTTGTCCAGTGAAACCATCAGCATTCATTCGATAGTAGTCCTAATAATGTAATACCTATAACAAATTCTATAGCACCCTAAACATTAAATCTCTTTCCAGGTCCTTTTTCTTACTAGAAAGGAAGCTTTCCAATTGGTTAGCGGTAACTTTTACAATAATAGCATGCATAAACACACAGAAGAAATTATAAGGACAGAGCAAATGCTTTGAGTAGTATCATCTGTCAAGCTCTTCCCACGTGTAGCATGCTATGGCACCACATTCCTCCAAAGTTTATTATGATAGACTTATCAATGTGTAGTTGGACCATGCAATGCTGCAGGTTTTTGTGTTGTTCTATTCCAAAGCATGTGCAGTTTCATCTACAGCTATAGCACTGAATATCAAGGCCAAGAACCGAGACCAAGCAAGAAGCATTTGCTATGTCGGGAGATCGTGCCCTCGCAGCTGGATACCAATGCAAGGCAGCTTCAGCCCTGAGAAACAAAGGATATTATTTCGATGAATGTAAGCAGACGTCTGCATTTTTTAATTATCTTTGTCGTGATGGAATGCGCAGAGAGAGACAGAGAGAGACAGAGAGAGAGAGAGAGAGAGAGAGAGAGTGAGAGAGACAGAGAGAGAGACAGAGACAGAGACAGACAGAGAAAGAGACAGAGAGACAGAGACAGACACAGAGAGAGACACAAAGAGTGGGAGAGAGAGAGAGAGAGAGAGAGAGAGAGAGAGAGCGAGATTATGCTGCCAGGTGGCTACTGCCAAAAAGAGATGCTACACAACTATGACTGGCTTGCCACTATACCTGCCTTTCCTACGATTAGCTGTCCTTTTTAAGGTCATGGCTCCCAATTTTGATATCATGGCTTGTGCCTCATCCTCGATAGACTGTGATCAGAAGCCCGAGTAGCACTGTCGGTCTGAGACTTGCCGTCGTCGGGAACGAAGGGGTGAACTGCTACTGTAGCTATGGCAGAGGCAGTTGTTTTGGAGTCTCACAGAGGTACAAGCGTTGACGTATATGAGAGATGGGGGAATAAACCGAGTTGAGGAATGTCCCTAAGTGGGGAATATTCCTTCGTCTTGTAATATCGCATACATTAGTGGCAAGACATTTTCCTGTGGCAAATTGTCGAAACATTGGCAGCAGGTGAGGTGTTCTCTCGAAAATTACGACAGCAGCAAGCACACACAACATCGGCCTGCCTAGAATAGATTTAGTTCTTCCAAAGATGCTATGCTAAGGTATTATTATCGTTATTATATTATTTTTTATTGTTATTTATATCACCTCTCCTCAGAAGGACTTGCGTGCAACAGGCTACAAACGCACCCTCACTGTTCCCTCTTCCTCGCCCTCACCCTGACAAATTGGTAGCCCCCACCCCATCCATCGCATCCCCAAGCAGACAGACAGCCTGCCGGCCTTTGGCTTTGTGCTGCTTGGGTAGCCCCAACGTGAGCACCTGCCCACCCGGCCCCACTCCGTCAGTGAGTCGCCTGTTCAGTCAGTAAGTCGCCTGCAGAAGGATTGTACAGGAGCAGTCTGCTACATAACGCAAGCTTTCCTCGTTAAGTTGATTTCGTCTCTCCTATGCTCTGATTTCGCTTTGCTTAACCGAGCCACATTAGTGCTGCATCGGAGAGCTCTAGTGTTCGAAAGGAGTGACTTGCTGAAGTCTGGCATGAGAACTCTGCAGCCTTCCAGCAGACGTAGTAGCCAACCGGAAAAGATTTGCTGCAGCCATAGCAGCCACTGTCTTGTATGCCAGCTGGCAGTCGTGTGCATGGGAGTAGAGGGAAGGATGAAAGCTAGGTCTAAATTCTAAGCACTCATGGCCATGCTGAGGCAGAGTGGAATTCCTCTACCGAAATTCTTGGCTTCTCGGTTTAGGCTTTGCATGAGTGTTTTCCTTTTTTAGGCATCCTTCTCTTTAGTTAGTGAGTGTGGTAGTGTGGGAGCTGGCACCTGACTGCCATAAAAAGCTTGTTATTAGTGCCAGAGAGCTGATCATGATTTGTAGCTGGTTGCAGAGTACCAAATAGAGCTTTTGTGGACCTATTGTTGTTATCCTTATTAGTATTACATCGTGTATTGGTCGTCGTCATTTAATCAAAATGGCGTTTCACTAAGCTGCCTGAGAATGCACCTTGCTCCTGGCCTGATTCGTGGCAAACACTACTTCGTTCTTTTTCACTGAACTATTTGATATCAGTGTCCTGCTGTTCGATTTGTGATGTAAAACCTGGGACTCCATGCTTTGTTGCAGGTACAGTGCAGAAAATTATAATAGTAAAAAGTCTAAAAATATAAAAGTATAAGTATAGTAAGAGCTGACATCTTCATCAGATCCTGATTTTCCAGGTCAGATCAGCCCTTTTTCCAAAACGATTGTAGTAAGTAGTTGCATGCTCTTAAAAAAGCATGTACAGTGATGTGGAGCATTGTTAAATTCGATCAGCTATATATGTAGATATGTATATATATATATATATATATATATATATATATATATATACATATATATATATGTATATATATATAGGAATATATGTATATCCATATTAATATATATATATATATATATTTATATACGCTGCCTGTTATGTTTTAGGCAGCTCCTTATTGCAAGAAATGCATGTTTACCGAGCTGGTTTGGTCTCGTGGTTAAGGTGCTCACCCCGACCAAGGTCTGGCTGAGGTCGTGGGCTCGAGCTCCGAGGCATATGTAAAGCGCCTGAATATAGATTAAGTTCTCTTAGGGTGCTATACAATTGAATTATCATTATTATTATTATTATGTTTACCCACTATCAGTTGATAGTTGGGAGCTTTCATACTGTGCGTGTGGACTGTGGTATTGCTTATATAATGTAATGTACCTCCGTTCGGAACTCCACCAAGTCATAAAGACTCTGTGAGTGTTACGCAGGAGAGTTATGTATAGCAGACTCACAGACTTTCAGCGACATTCGGTAGCCAACAGGCAACAAAGAGAAAGTGGGAAGCATAGCAAAGTCAGGAGAACAGTTGAGGTAGTGAGTAGCATAAAAGTAGCAGCTCAGGACCACTGAAGAAGATGAGCCATAATCGGCAGCAGGAGAGTAGTTATCGTTGCCTAAGAATTTTGGAAGCAAGTTCCACAGTCTAGGACCTGCAGAGCTAAATCTTCTGTCACCAACGGTCTTTAAGCTGAGAAATGGAACAGCTAATTTATTGTCCACACAGGACCTGAGGGTATGAAGAGGCTGAAACTGGTGCAGCAGTTCAGCTAGGTACGAAGGAGCCAAGCCGTGGTGGGCCTTGTTGGTCAGTGTAAGAACTTTGCTCTGTATCCGTTGCTCCACCGGCATCCATCCTAGATCTTTTAGCAGAGGTGACACGTGCTTAAATTTCGGGGACTCAAAGACTAGCCTTGCAGCCATACTCATAGTCTGCTGCAAGTGGTACTGCCAAATTGGTCGTCGGGTAACTGACGTTGGTAAACCGAAGCTAAGCACAATATGCTGAACAGGAGCCAAAGATGTAAGCAAGTAAACTCTCTTCAAAGTCCCATAAGGACATAAGTCATAAGCAAGTTCTCTAAAACAGTCAAGGAAGGATTATTGACGTTTTTCTAATGCATAGTGGATGCTTACCCAGCTTACCTGGCTCATTCTTGCTGCTTGGAGGGCTGGGAATCTGTTGGTTACCGAATACGTACCGAAAGCTGCTTAGGCTGTGAGTACGCTATGCAATGCTCTCCTGTGCAACACCTACAAGTCTTTATGGCTGTGTGGAGTTACAGATGGCGATACATTACATTACATTGGGAGGAGGCCTTGCAGGCGATCAATCGGCTGTGGTTCGTTTGATAGGCAATTTCATGAACATGGTATCACTAAGGAATTATCAGGCTGCCTAGGAGCTGGTGACTAAAGCATACATCTAAGGGTGCACTGAAGCTACAGCCATATGTTTCCTTTCCTGAGTCTGCGCAGTGCCTTGGAAGAGATTAAGCTCTCTTAGTGTGCTGTACAATCGTGACATTATTGGCACGATGATATTATTACTATCGTTATTATTATTTCTTACAAGCCTGTTAATAAAATATGTGACAATTCGATTGTTCCTTTTCAGCAAATGTAAAGGGCATAGAAATAGATTGAGTTCTCTGAGGGGGCTCTATCAAATGTAATAGTATTATTCACTCTCAGATGAGGATGTGGCTTGCATAGACGATACGACCTTAGTATTTTGTTAGTAATTTTTATGGCACTCAACTCAGCTTGCCCCCAGTGCCAAAGGCCCTAGTGGTTAGTGTTGATTAGCTGTCAAAAAGCATACTGTGCTGAATTGTTAACTTAGCCTCACCTCTATAATAATAATAATAATTATAATAATTCACTTGATAAAGCGCCCTCAGAGAACTAAATCTCTCTCTAGGCGCTTTACATTTGCTGCAAAGTGAAATGCAATTGAATGGTAATTAAAATCATGCTCAAAAACAAACAAAATGAATAATATGGTTAGGGGTGACATGCACAGGGTCAGCATGCAAATGGGGTTAGTGGCAGCATGCACGGTGTCAGCACGAATAAGCACATCTATTAATGAGCGAGTAACGTTTGCAGCAGAACAACTGATTGATATCAAGACTGGTGAAGGATTTGCCTTTAAGGATCAGCAACATTACGATGAACTCGGCTTGGTAAGAGTCTGCATCATTTTAGTTATTATTGGCTTGCTTTTTACTACAGGGTGTGTCTTTTTCTATTAATTTGTGATAAACCATTCGGTTGTTTTTTCCAACACTGAAGGTTTTGTGATGATCAATTGCATTTCCCTTTGCAGCAAATGTAAAGCGCCTAGAAAGAGATTAAGTTCTCTGAGGGTGCTTTATCAAGTACATTATTATTATTATTATTATTATTATTATTATTATTATCAATGACAGCATTTATTCTTTGTAAGCAAGATTGACAACATCCGAGAATCAGGCCCCCAAGTTAACATTCTTCCTGGACATAATACTTTTATATAAGACTATATGATACATAGAATTGTTTCATCCCCCTATCGACCAAATCATAGAGCCTGCCATTTTGTGGAAGGCTAGAATGTCGTTCAAGACTAACGTGCTTATCCATTGAGCAAGTCCTTGCTACTGGCCTGAATGAGGAGCAAGACACTTGCATTACCTCTTAGTTGGTAGGTGTGTATTGGACTCTGCTGAACTTTTGGATCCTTTCTATCAAGCTATCGAGATGACAGCTGTTGAGATAACAGCACCTGGCCTTCAGTGCCATGTCCAATTTATCCCTTTGCAGCAAATGTAAAGGGCCTAGAAAGAGATTGAGTTCTCTGAGGGCGCTATATCAAGTGCATTATTATTATTATTATTATGCTGAGCCTTGTTGGGTCGTACAATCTTGTGCATGGTGTTCTTGGTTCTGCATCCCAATTGGATGATGTATAGTAGCATTGTTCTGACAATTCCTCCAATGCTCTCAGATTAGACTGTATGCTGCTTATGCAAATTTGTTTCTGTTGATTACATTAGCTGTGAGCAGTACTGATCCACCTACATTCAAGATCGATCATCTGTTTGTAGGTTATCAATGAGTATATTTACGACCTTCTAGAGACCCAGTGCGAGCTACAAAGGAGAGAGTTGCGAGTAAGTTTGGATGTTTTCTATATCGTTTCTGTGAAGCTTGTGTGGCGAGCAAGTATGTAGTTTGTAGCACCGGATTGTTGTTAGGATGCATCTAGTTAAGCTATTAACCAGGGGAATGCGGCTAGGCATATGCTTCGATAGATCATCCCCGGTCCTCAAGCTATTAACCAGGGGAATGCGGCTAGGCATATGCTTCGATAGATCATCCCCGGTCCTCTCTTTTGTTGCTCAGGCTTGGCCATTATAGAAAATAATTTAGGATCTCGGGAACTTACTAGATGGTGCCTGCATGTTCCATAAAATAAACTACATTTACTTGGTTCAGTGTTCAGTTTGTAAGTCTAGCCAATCATAAAATGGATCTTAAATATCGTTTGGACTGGGTCTGTACCAGCAGCATTACGGTTAACAATGTCGAATATAATGATACATACCTCAACGGTCTTTACTGATCTTTACTGATGGGGGTGCGCGTTAGAAGCAAAATATCTCGAAGACCTATTTGTGACAGTTATTGTCTCAAATTGTCAATGCTCGATGTAAACTTTTCTCAATCAATGTTTTCAGCCACTGGCTTATTATATGGTGGTCTGACCCTCTGCCATGTCTCCATAGTGTCAGAGAAGGTCAGTTATTCTAGGTTGTGGCCAGCTACTAACAGTCTCATTCAGAGCGTTCAGCTTTTCATGGCAAATCCGATAATGATAAGTTGCTCACCAAGATGTCGGTTTTTCCTGCCTAATTCTCAGGGTAGCTCGAGTTGGCTGTTGCATGTTACCACTATATTGACAAATATAGTGGTAACATGCAGAAGACATTTACCCTAACGATCGAGAAACAACAATGGGTGCACATGGTCCTGTGCCTGGCTGCATGCAGTTGTTGTCAGGGCCACCTTTGAAACCAGAGAACCGACTTCAACGTTTCGTCAATCACCTCTAGGACCTTACTTTCTCTGCTTTCCCTCTGAAAAACGTCCTAATCAGACTTTGCATCGCCTCCCATGACTCTAGTCGGTCGGTTGTGCCTCTAATGAATGTAAAATCTCTTGGAGACATGCCATCAGTTCCAATGCTGCCAAAGCATGGAACTCATTGCCGACTGACATTGCGACATCCTCTGACTTGACTTCACTCGAAAAGAAACTAAAAAATTACATTGTTCCTCACAGCCTTTACTCAATACATGTAAAGTAATGTATCTCCATCTGTAGCTCCACAAAGCCATAAAGACTATGCGGGTGTTACGCAGGAGAGTTTTGTATGGCACACTCACAGCCTAAGCGGCTTTCGGTATGCATTCGATAGCCAACAGACTTTGTCTCACGCAACAAAGAGAAAGTCTGAAGCATAGCATAGTCAGGAGAGCAGTTGAGGTAGTGAGTAGCATGGAAGTAGCAGCTCAGGACAGCTGAAAAGGGTGAGCCATAGTCGGCAGCACATGAATTGTCCCTAGTGTACTTATGAGTTCAGAAATGTTACATGTCACAACCAATCAATGGACATGTGTCCTTTTCAGCGTTCTATGTAGAGTGCCAAGTAAGAGATTTGGTTCTCTTGGCATGCTATATACATTTTTTATCGCCTATGACTGTAATCGCCACTGTTAGCGTGAACCACAATTTTACTTGTTTCAAAGCGTATGTAAGCGATTGGTTGCCTCGTGGCAGCTGCACTGACAGGCCCTCGGATGGGCTGCAAATTAGAGTGGATATTTTGCAGCTAGATGATGGTGATACGTGCCGTCGTGGATTCTATTTTGCATCGAATGACTTATCGTACAACCAAGGAGGACTGCTGGTGCTCATTCACGGCACTGGGGTGGTGCGAGCTGGCCAGTGGTCGCGCAAGTGAGTTGAGTGGCATGTATGTGCACGTGCACTCAGAGGGCTCACATCGCGGTTTCGCTGGCCTTTAATATGCAAAGCCGTGTGCAGCTGCTGTTGAGGTCCAATAGAGGAGCTGTGCGAGCTGCTGCGTATGCTCTTCTATTGGCCCCGATCGTCAACCTGCACAATACTGAATCAGTACACTTTCAAGCAGGCTCGTGTGACCGGAAAGATGTGCAGCGCATCGGCAGGCAGTACCCTTTAGTCTTCCCCCTCCCCGAAGCCTATTATCTCCCCCCCCCCAGGGGTCACCAGGCTTCTTTTAAGGCGCAGGTTCACCTTCTTGGCGGAGGCTAACCTTTTTACCAGGCTTAGAGAGCGCCCCTGAGGTTTATCCGCCTGAGAGTCTTCGGCTGTGCAGCTTCTACCTTGCTCATTTAGATGTGGGGGCAACCAAATTTTTTGTTGATGGTACCACATGCAGTCAAACCTGCCTCTATTCCACCGGCCTAAAGTGGCTCATAAAGACATTTTACAGAGTTTATATACAGATGTCCATCCAAGAATGAGCTCAGGTGACAGAGAAATCGGTCCTGTGCATTAGCATGCATACCCCATGATCACGGAATCAAACCAAACGTGGAATTACTCAAACAACTGAAAGCACTGAAGATTCAGGCTTACTTGACAGGGAAAGGAAATGCACGTTCTGCTAAAAATGATGTGTAAGTTTTGTTTGCATTAGCGAGGTTTCATGCATCTCACTGCCGTCAATTCCTGGAGTTCGACAGTGCCACTAAGTAACTTCACTTAAGTCCGGTGTTGTGCAAATACTTCCAGGTATTCCAGATGCTCTTCAGCTTTCACAAATATGGAAGATGGTTCGCATGCACCACGTGCATCTTCTTTATCCGACGTTCCTGAAATGTTCCCTTGCTATTTGCTATTGAGTTTTTCCAGCATCTACTATCGTTATTATATCCATCTTGTCACTTCAGCTATTTTGCATCGCGTTGAGCTAGCAAACAACGCCTTGATGAAACTCACAGACTCCATACCGGCTTTTCACTGTATGCAAAGCCGCATAAGCAAACGAAAGACTCCACTACCTCCGTATTGATATTTGCATTTGTAACAGATCGCTTTTGAAAAGCCTCCTTCGTGCATCAGGCACCGGCCTGCCCGAGCTCTCGACCCGCAATGTGTCACACGACCCTGCCCCACCCTGAGCTTCTGGAACCTGCAGCTACTGCCTGCCTTTACCAGCCGGTCACTAGGATGAAATGGCAGTACTGAGGCTTTGTGAATGACAAGCAGCTGTGGCTACTGTGTGCTTGTGCTGCAGGCACCGAATTCCACAGCCCCCTCCTAATGCGCGAAGTCTGCCCCTAACCGAGTGCAGTGCTGAAGTTTCACCCGTTATTAGAGGCTCTGCTGGCTGAATGAGGCACACCTGAGGAGCTCTAATGCTGTTTAGTTTAGTCGGCAGACCAGCTGATCGGCAATGGCAGGCCACAGGTCAGATGGAAGTAGTGTATGTAGACAGGTAATGCAGTCTCGATGACCCAAACAGCCCTGTTGCTGGCATCGTTGGGCAGGTGGTGCATGCATACATGTGTACTACGGCAGCTTTTGCCGGAGTTGGGGCCTCAGATAGCGATGCTCTTGGGCATGTGGCGCATATATGTATGTATGTTATATATCTAAGTGTGTGTATGTGCATTATATATGCATGTATAATATACATACGGTGTTCACTCCGATCAGGTCTGACTGTAGGTCTCTTTTTTAGACGGGTCTAAAACTGGGCCTGCTGGGGCTGTGCACCTTCAGCATGCACACTACGTGTCGACTAACACAGAGGACTATCATGTTTTCCAAAGGGGCACCTATTCTTTTAAAGAGGCTAGCGTTTTTAGGGATAATCCTGTATAGACCGGTCCATGGAGCTGCTTGGTGGGGCATCGTCGGTGTGCAGATTAAGCTATTTAAATAGCAATGCCAGTTTCTTTTGAGCCAGTTCTAAAGGCATCACACTGCTTGGCAGCGTCTTGAGTAGGCAGTCTCAGGCTGACCTGAAATAGGGTATCGGCCGAATATTTTTAGAAAGCCCTTCAGATGTTACATCCTTGGCACTCAGCCTGACCATGTCTCTCTTGTTCTCTCTCTCTCTCTCTCTCTCTCTCTCTCTCTCTCTCTCTCTCTCTCTCTCTCTCTCTCTCTCTCTCTCTCTCTCTCTCTCTCTCTCTCTCTCTCTCTCTCTCTCTCTCTCTCTCTCTCTCTCTCTCTCTCTCTCTCTCTCGATGCTATCCATTGGTTTTAGCCGGGGTTGAAAAGCCTGTGACGGGTTACTTGCCTTTGGTTGCAACCTGCCCCTGAAAATATGGGGGGCATTCATTTTATCCTAGATAGCAATGTCATAGAGGCCCCTTGGCAGCTTGGAGCTGCTTACTCATGCATGTCTTTGAATGGTTACAAAGAGCCTTTACGACCGGTCCGACCTTTGTCGAGCTGCTTTAGAGTGTGCCTACAAAATCGACAACCGGACTGAGAAGAGTGCTAAAGAGACATTCTAGGGGGGGGGGAGCACCCAGAGGGGTAGAGCCTGGATTTTCATATGGGACAAGACCTGAAAGTAATTAAAAACTATAGTGCACAACCGTGGTGTTCATTGGCACGAACTCTGCGATTGCCGAAATAGTGGTAGTCGGGCATAGTGCAATCGTTGTTGTAATGTACCTCTGTTTGTTACCCCACAAGGCCGCACAGACTAGATACTGTAGGTGTTACAAAGAAGAATTTCTACTGTGCACTCAAAGACTGTGTGGCTTTAGGTACACATACAGTAGCCAATAGACGGTCGGGGGGGATAGGAATAGGGAGCAGCCTGGGTAGCTACCCCGATATAGATGGCACATGTCTCCTGTCTCCACCACTTGAGCCCCCCCCCCCTGATCATTTCAGCTCCAAGTTCCCTTGGACTACAGAGTTAACGAAGTATTTGCCTTTTAAAACCAGCTCTATCCAAAGTGACCTCTCGTTAGTCGACTACATCAGCTCCACAATCAAGTCTGCCTACTTTCAGATACATAACGTTGATAAAATTTGGGCTTGTTTATGTAAGGATATCACATCTAAGTTGGTCCATGCATGTGTGACATCCCATCTTGACTTACATAACTTACTGCTTGCTGGCCTACCAGCATGTGCGATCAGGCGCTTACAGCTGGTGCAAAACTCTGCAGCTAGGCTTGTCTGTCGTGAGCGTTGCAGTTGCCACATCACACCAAATCTCGCCGATCTGCACTGGCTACCAGTCAAGCAGTGGATCAACTTCAAGGTTTTGTCGCTCACTTTTAGGTCCCTTCATTCTTTGACTCCAGCCTATCTCTCAGATCTACTCCCCCACCAGGCCAAGCATAGTACCACCTGCTTTTCGGAATCCAACAGTTTACCACTACCTCGTACAAACCTCAAATCCTTTGGAGATCGTGCATTTAGCTCGTATACTCCCAAAGCCTGGAACTCCCTCCCGACTCGCGTCAGAACATCCCCTGACTTGACCACATTTAAAAAGAACTTAAAAACATACCTATTTAGGACAGCATTTAGTGGGTCCCTGTGATTCGTCCTTCATGTGCTTATGCGTGCTGACACTGTGGATGCTGCCACTAACCACACTTGCATGCTGACCCTATGCATGTCACCCCTAACCATATTATTCATTTTGTTTGGATATCAAGCATGATATTACTCAACATTCAATCGCGCTTCCCTATGCAGCAAATGTGAAGCACATAGAAAGAGATTGAGTTCTCTGAGGGCGCTTTATCAAGTGCATTATTATTATTATTATTATTATTATTACCTGACATTAGCAGGAATCGATCAGGATCGCCTGAAGACTGTCGTCTACCTTGACGCTGCATACCTTCCTACCCCCATAATGGCACTCCAAATTACTAACCTCCTTAGGAGACTAGCCATGGTAAGTAGCGTTAGGTCACTCCTGTTAATCAGGTTATATTAATAATAATAATAATAATAATAATGCACTTGATAAAGCGCCCTCAGAGAACTCAATCTCTTTCTATGTGCTTCACATTTGCTGCATAGGGAAGCGCGATTGAATGTTGATTAATATCATGCTTGTTATCCAAACAAAATGAATAATATGGTTAGGGGTGACATGCATAGGGTCAGCATGCAAGTGTGGTTAGTGGCAGCATCCACAGTGTCAGCACGCATAAGCACATGAAGGACGAATCACAGGGACCCACTAAATGCTGTCCTAAATAGGTATGTTTTTAAGTCCTTTTTAAATGTGGTCAAGTCAGGGGATGTTCTGACGCAAGTCGGGTGGGAGTTCCAGGCTTTGGGAGTATACGAGCTAAATGCACGATCTCCAAAAGATTTGAGGAGATTCCTGCTAATCACTGAAGAGAGATAAACTGGAGTTGGTTAATCATTGGTCCTGAATTGCAGGTAATGTTGCACGTCCAGAACTCTGTCCTGGTACTTCATCGTGCAATATTGTAATAATCTTAGGAAAAAACAATCTTGTTTTATTGATATGGCTAATAGAGCAGAATAAGATTTGGTATGCCAAAATCCTGTTAGAGGCATACGAGCGATCGCTGCGGGTATTGCCCAATAAATGCAAGCATCATTAGAAATTGATTGTAGTTCCTTCGAATGTGGTGTAACAACAGAGCAAAAAGGAGCTACAAAGGATGATTAACTTCAAAATATCCACAGATCTTCAGTGCCGATTGAACCTCAATATATTGAAAATATAAGGTTTTTTAGAAAGATAAACTATAATGATTTCAAAAAGATTCACGAGTGGCTATTTCAACTAGTGGCTAGTGGCTGTCACAGAGGAGACAGACGTGGGACTGAGAGGAGATGCAGAGTACAGAAAAGGGCAGAAGTTTTTTTTTTCTTCATTTCTTGACCGGTGGAAAGCACTAGTGTAGTCTATTAATCGACCACTGACTGATATTTGCTTTTGGCTTATACCTGAAGATATGCATCGTCTACCATTAGCTCCAATCGGTCCTTGGGTTGTCAATTCCCTGGCTACCAGGGTCAGCTTGAGTGTGCCGATTGATAATAGCACCAAATATGGATGGAGTTTTTTTTTTTTTAGCTACAAAACCCTTTGTAGATGCATGACAGCTTGCTCATCGTTGCTTTACCCTATCATAGCTGTATATATGATCGCCAGTGGCTGCCGTTTGTATTTATCAGACTTGTTTTTGTCGGCACTCTGTGAAGCTAGCTACATTGCAACGTTTTCCAGGTTGATCATTAACTCCTCCATCGAAAAGGGAAGCCAGATTCCATATATAAAGCAAGCAAAGGCTAACAACTGGGCTGTGGTTGTGATGAATACCAATCAAGGAAATGATCTTTCTACACACGACGATGTTGACAAGGTAGGGCTAAATATCTCTACGCATTACATCATGCCTTGTTTCAGTATCCTATTTTTTTCTTTAGATGGCTACAAGTGCTGCATAATATTTAGCTGTTACCTGCTCAAGCACACAAGAGGTGCCAAGAGATATGATATGTGGGCCGGTGCATGTTTAAGCGACCAGTAGGCCAGTTTGGAGGTTCTTGAAGTCGATTCGATGCTTGTTAGGTAGCCAGTGAAATTGCTAGGCGGCAGCATGCTAGATAAGCTGCCCGGACGACATCGCGAAATCATGGTGTCTTTGTAACAGTAAAGTGCCATGTGCACCGTTAATGTCCTGAACTTTTGGCTAGCACCATTGCATCTGCAGATGCTAGTCGACCGCCATCGGAGTTACGAGATCTTTCCCTATTTGATAAGCCTCTCGGAAGCGACTCGCATGCGTCTTGCATGAATGTATTTATTAATAATTGTGTTTTTATGTACGTATCTCCATATGTAATTCCATCAAGCCACAAATACTTAAGTCACTGTTACGTTGAATACTTTCCAGTAGTGCAGTCAAAAGCGTAAGCAGCTTTTAGTATGCACGTGGTCTTTATTAGCCTCACATTCGATTGACTGATCCTATACGACTTAGCCTCGTTCTGCGGCATTACTCGCCCCATCGTTTGAATCTTCACCCTGCTCATCATAGTCGACATGAAATGTGCAAACCCCCTCGGCAGGTTGAAGCACGATTCACTCATCAAGCCGAAAGCTTGAATTGCATAAAGTCGTGCTTTCTTTCTAGCTTTTTAGATGTGATTGATTGAGTGTCCCTAGATACTAAAAGTTCTGTCGTATAAGTGCAGGCGATCGTCCTCGAGCTCCTAACTATTCCAGTCTGCCGTAGCATGGGGAAGCAACTTTTCGAATTTGCTGGACTCAAAGTCCTCTACCAAGGGTGCGTAAGGGCCATCCGGGTACGTCTGTCGGAACTGGAAATAAAGCTTAATATAATGCACTAGACGTCTGTAACTGCATGTTTGCATGCTAGGAGCTGTTTAATAAACGTGGAAAGAAAAAAGCCTTCATGGAGAGGGATGCTGCTGTAAAGGCAGATGGACCGAGGATAGACCGACATAGCAAAGCCATGCAGGCATGTACTTTTGCCATGGCATTTATTCATGCCAAAATTCTACCGTGGCCTCTATCTGCAGCCGATGACTGTACCTCCAACAGTAGCCTCCCACTTTCGGTGGCAAGCTACTGTCTAGCCTGTTCTTCTGGACTCTTTTAGCGTAGCAAATATATTAGGAAGCTCGTGAGTCAATTTTTGGCACGGCTTAGATGTGCTATGTCTGAAGCGATACTTCTTATCGTCACTTTTGTCGACAGAGATGGTAAAGGTCTGTTCCGAGCAAAATGTAAGACGACTAAGCATTGGCCTTGCCTTGGTCATCAGTGTCGAAGTTTAGCACCCCCCCATGCCAAACTGCTGGCAATGCCCTTGGTTAGGATGTTCTAGTCTCGACAATCGATGTTTCTTTAATATCACGGACAATGCAGTTTCTTATAGAAAGAAGGTTATATGGATGCCTGTTCATGATACTAATGGTATGTGACCGAACTCTGCTGGATAGTGGGGTAAACGTTTCAACCTTTGTTTGGCAATGGTGTTTCAGCTAGACAATGCGGCCATAGATGTTTGTGTCTGAGATTCTGTCGCCCTGCCCCATTAGCATGTAGCCCTAAGCTAAGCGAAGGATTTTTTTAAAACAATTATACATTGTATTATATGGAAAATTATTATACAGAACATGGTAGCAGATTAGTAAGTTATCCTCTTATGTTACTCAAGTTATCCTCTTATGTAACTTAAGGCTGTAGGAGCTCATCAACTAAGTACATGTACATCAGTTTGCTCAATGCAGGATGCCTGTACACTTGAACGAGTGCATATTATTTGGTGATCGGGTGAATTAAGCTGAAGATGGCAATGAGCTGTATGCTAGGCGTTTAGAATAGATTTGAGACCCTTTTCAGCTGCAATTGCAAGGCTGGTGTTTGTGCATTTCAAATATTGTCTACCGATTAAAAACATTTCGGGTTGCCATTGCTGCAATTATAAAAACTTAAGTGGAGCTGGAGAGAAGTGCTTGAAAAGCATCTGCAAGGCCTTGCAAGGCTTCTGTCAAGAAGCTATTTTTTTCAGATTCTGTATGCGTAGCCTGCACTGGGATGGCACGTCTGAGGATTGCATCCATTTTTTAATTTTTTATTTGCATCTTTCGGTTACATCAGTCAATGGGGAAAAGTGCATACAAGCAAACCTACCGTGAAGTTTGAGGCTGCATCAGGTTGTCCAGTTATCAGCTTCATCCGATGCTGGTAGCCGAGTTTCAGCCCTATTAGATGCCCTGTTAACGGCCTCTCAGCTTGGCCGGGTCTGCAGCCTGATCAGTCGGCTATCGAGGACTGTGCTCGTCTGCTGCCTGTCTGGCATCGATTACTTTACTTGGTTCCCACACTTCTGCTCGGTTACTCACTTCCAAAATCAAGTACACGTGAAAGATGACGTGCCAAAATGACAATGGCACTTTCCTGAGAGTAATTTAACCTCTTGAAAATAGCTTATGATCTTGAAATTGAGTCACGACTTTAGCTTCTTTTGTACTCTGATGTTGGCAGAGGAATACTTCGATAGCAGATTAAAGTTCATGCAGCATTTTTTTTTATTTAATCTACACCTTTATCGTAATTTTGGTGATCAATCTGCTCGAGGTATTGCTGTTTACTCGTCGATCTAAATCGTGCTCGAGTCGTCCTCCCAATCGTCCTCCGCATATAAAGACACTTACGAATCTCGAAACCTCAAGACCCTTGAAATCGACGCTGTGCGAGCAAGAACATCTTGTTTGCCCCTGCTGCTTAATCTGTCTTTCGACCTGTCGTCATTAGTAGAATGCTACCACATGACTCTAGCTGACATGCTCGAAAAGTTTACACTTTTACCGAAGACATTAAACCAGCTAGGTCTACTAAGCAAAAACTTGAAAAAGCGTGCAATAGATCGGGACAGATTGTCCATCGACAGGCTTGTGTTGACTACTGTAGATCATACCAATCGATTCTTGCAAAGTTCTAGTCTAGCTTCTATAAAAACATTGTTGAATCACAGATGCACAATCTGAAAACGATTATGTCTACTATTAGCCATCTCCTTAACCGCTCCCAGGTTAGCACCTTACCTGCTGATTCTTCTGACCTTGCTGATCGCTTTACCTTGCTTCCTAGTTAACAAGATAGACAAGATTAGAAAGTCGAGCTTTGGGTGGCAAATTCCCTTTGGACTCATGTCCCTTAATTCCGTGCAGCACCCCAATGTCTACATTCAAAGAGGCCAGGAGTGACATCCTGAAGTTCATATCCCAAGAAAGTAGACAATTAGTCCTCTAAACCCTATTCCAACTGTCCTGCTTCTTCGATGCATAGATCTGCTGCCGTGCATAAATGACATTATAAATATCATTCGCCGCAGGTTGTGTCACAGCACCTCTCAGAAAGGTTCTAGTCATGCCATTACTCTAGAAAGCAACAAGCAACTTCCACCCAGTCTCCCTTTTACTGTTCTTATCAAAGGCACTTGAATTCGTCGTGTTATATATATATATATATATATGTATGTATATATATATATATATATATATATACATATATATATATAATCTATGTACTAATCACTTCTTAGAGTCTGCATAGCTTTGAGTGTATAACGACCTTAAGAATGCAGACTTAGGTATAGCCTCTCTGGTTGCCCTGCTAGTTCTTTCGGCAGCTTTTGATACTATCGATCACCAAGTCCTTCTTGGGTGCCTTTCATCTCACATGGGCATCACAGGCACAGCTCTGCAATGGTTCAGGTTCTATCTTACTGGGAGACTCCAGAGCTTTGATGTGAACAGACTAAGATCAGCTGAGGATTCACTGAAGTGTGGCATACCTCAGGGCTTTGTGCTTGGTCCGGTTCTTTTCACGGTTTGTGTTCTTCTTGCCGATGTAATTGGCAGCCACAATCTAGGCTTTAGCAGATGACACTCAGTCGCACCATTGCTTCGATCCCTCCTGGCCCTTCGGCACGTCGAATTCTCTCAACTCTCTTACTGCATGTATTGATGACATCCGCACCTGGTTGGCATCACACTTTCTTTAATGGAACACTGATAAAACCAACGTACTAGTTTTGGGCAAGCCAAGTGTGATTCAGATACTGGAAAACCTAACGCTCAAAATCGGCTATGCCAGCATATCCCCTGTTGAATCTGCACAAAGGCTAGGTGTCCGTGTCCTGTTTAACTACATAACATAGCTGAAATTCGGGCTTGCTTAGACTGGGAGACTGTATCTAAATTGGTCCATGCATTTGTGACATCCTGGCTCGACTTATGTAGTTCACTGCTTGCTGCTCTGCTGGCTGGTGTAATCAGGCGCTTACAGTTGGTGCAAAACTCTGCAGCTTGCCTTGTCTGTCATGAGCAGCACAGTTGACACATCACACCTCTTCATGTCCACATGCACTGGCTCCCAGTCAAGCAGCGCATAGACTTCAAGGTTCTATTATTACTTTTAAGTCCCGACATTCTTTGGCTCTAGCCTACCAATCAGATTTACTCCCCCCACCAGGCTAGGCATCGTACGATGTGTTTGTCTGAATCAAATCGTTGGGCTACAGCTCGTACGATGCCCCCAAAGCCTGGAACTCCCTCCCTACCGACATCACGACACCTCCTGACTTGACATTTAAAAAGCAGCTAACACTCATCTATTAGTCACAGTATTTAGTGAGTCAATGTGATTCGTCCTTTGTGTACTATGCATGCTGACACTGTGCATGCCACCTCTAACCATGTTATGCTTGTTGACATTGAGCATGCTACAATTAACCATTCGATCATGGTACCTTAACAGTATATGTTAAGTGCCTATAAAGAGATTAAGTTTTCTGAGGGCGATATACAAATATGTTAACATTATTATTACTTCAGCACATTTTTCTGTACCTTTATTAGCCCGCAATTTGTGGTTTTCTCGTGCATGGAGAAAGTAGGATGGTTGAAAATCTCAAGATTCACAGAAACTACATGTCTTAAGAGAACATCTATACCTGCTTTTTCAGCTAACACGGTTTTAATCCATAGACTCTAGGTTCGTTGTTGGCCTCATCTCGTAGATGACTAATTTTTAGTGTATTGATGTATCTTATCCAGCTATTTTTTATATTGAGCAGTGTGTATAGTGCTGCCTGCTTCTGAGCTTCTTGGTGCAGAACCGTTTACGAATCCATCAGATTTAACCGTGTGTTAGGTCCAATTTCTTGTCATTCTATTGCTGTAGTTTTATCATATCAGTATTTACAGTACTATGAAATACAATTATGCTGGTCCTATTAATATCTTAAGATCACACAGCAATCTGAACTTTGCTGCTGTTTTTGCACAGATACCATCAAGTCCTTGAGATAGCACGCTGATGCCTAGAGTTAACACCAAGCCAAGTTTGTAACTTTAGCTGTCTGTACTGGCTGGGTTGATAGCATACCAGAGCAAGAGCCTTATTTATACATTGCCTTTCAAAGGTTTCTATGCACCTGGTCCATCGAGCTGAGTTCGTTGGTTGCTAACTGACCTGTATTACAGTAAGCCATTGCGCTACACTAATTGTTAAACTGTGACAATCTGCCAATACGAGTTTGGCCTTAGTAACAGTTTACTACGTTTGGCTTAGCGAGTAACTGCATTTGCAGGTACCCGAATCAACGGTTCCCATGTACATAGATGTGCATGTGTGGTTATGTGATTATTCCACCCCATCTTGGATTCCATCCAGCAGGAACCTTTTTTTCACCGACAATACCTTGGTCAATGATGAGCCAAGGTAGTGGGGTGTCTCCTTGACCTGTTGGGGCCAGCCCTAGCCATATTGACGTTCGATGCACAGCCAGGACATGCCACAAGATGCACAGCTTTTTGAAGGTGCAAGAGCATTTTTGATGTGGCTAGACAGAGATTGTCACTCAATCTGAGAAATCGCGAGGCAGCTGAAGATCTCAGAGGGTGCAGCTAGGTACATTATTAGGAAACATCTGCACTATGGTAGCACAGAGGCACTGCCTCGCTTGGGTTGCCTTCGAGTAGCTGCTCCGAGGTAAGATGGGCTCCTCAAAAGCAGGGCTCTGAGGGACTGGCGAGGAAGTACGTTTGTTAGCAAATGGGTTTGCTGGCAAATTGGTGATATGTACATGGTTGGTTAGCTGCAAATGACTGAAATTTGGTGGTCAATGTGGGATTGGGTTGTTCCTTAACTTCCGGTAGGACATTGTGAATCAGGATATTTATCTCGAAATGGTGCAGAATGTTGGCTTACCGTCTGCTTATGCTCCCTACAGGGTCGATTTCTGTTAGCAGTATGATAAATGATCCAAAGCACATTGCTGTGGTGGTTAAAGAGTTTTTCACGAATCCTTCACACTACGGCTTCGAGGCAACTGAGGTCATGCAGCGGCCAAGCCAAAGCCAGGACTTGGACCCAATCGTACACCTGTGGGACTAAGTGAACCGCCCTCTAGGGCTCAGAGCTCTCCGGTGAATGAAACCTCGGAAGTTGTTCGAGGTTTTGAAGGACTGCTGTGTGTCAATTCCCCCAGAAACGTGCCAGAACCAGAAACTGGGTCGGTGAATATCGAGACGTGTGGGTGGAGTTATCAGAAATCATGGTGCCACGACAAGTTATTGATTGTACCCAATAAATTACATGTAACCATATATTTCGTAGCTTTTCTGCATAATACAAACTACTGTAGAGTTAGATGAAATATAAATCTTGTTTTGAGTAAAATAGTTTGCTGGTAGCATGTGCATAGACACTTTTCGCGTGCAGTACATGTGTATGTGTGTGTGTATGCATGTGTGTGTGTATGCATGCGTGTGTGTTTGTGAATCTATGTATGTAAAGACTCGATAATAAAGCATTCATGTTCGCTAAATAACTTGCCGACCAGGGTGTCATATGCAGATGATTTTCGGTTCCAAAAGGGACACAAACTGCAGTTTATCGATTTCAGTCATGCCTTGGTCGAAGCAAGAAGGTTAAGGGTACTAAGAGAACAAAATCTCTTTTTAGGCAATTCGAATGAATTATTTCACGTAATGTATCTCTGTAACTCCACAAAGACTAAGTTGGTGTTGCGCTGGAGAGTTGCACACTCAAAGCCTGAGCAGCTTTCGGTACGCATTCGGTAGCCAACAGACATCATCTCACGAAACAAAGATAAAGTGAAAAGCATAGCTGATCAGGAGGGCAGTCGAGAAAGTGAGTAACGTGAAAGTAGCAGCTCAGGACAGCTGGAAAGGATTTGCAACAGTCGGCAGCAGGAGAGTTGCTGTTGTTGCGTTACAAGTGTGGAAGTAAGTTCCATAGTCTATGACCTTCAGAGAAAAAGCTTCCATCACCAACGGTCTTTAAAGGTAGGAAATGAAAAGCTGATTTATTGTCTATAGGGGAGGGGGCACAAGGAAGTTGAAACTAGTGAAGCAGTTCAACTAGATCTGAAGGAGCCAAGTCATGGTGGACCTTATGGATCGTTGTAAGAACTTTACTCTGTATCTGTTGATTAACCGGGACCTATCGTAGCTCCTTCAGCAAAAGGGACACATATGTAATGTATCTCCGTCTGTAACTCCACAAAGTCATAAAGACCATGTGGGTGTTACGCAGAAGAGTTTTGTATAGTGCACTCACAGCCTGAGCGGCTTTCGGTACACATTTGGTAGCCAACAGACTTTGTCTCACGCAGCAAAGAGGAAGTGGGAAGCATAGCAGAGTCAGGAGAGCAGTTGAGGTAGTGAGTAGCTTGGAAGTAGCAGCTCAGGACCGCTGAGAAAGATGTGCCTTAGTCGGCAGGAGGAGAGTAGTTATCATTGCATAAGAATTGTGGAAGCAAGTTCCACAATCTTGGACCTGCAGAGCTAAAGCTTCTGTTGCCAATGATCTTTAACCTGAGGAATGGAACAGCTAATTTATTGTCCACACAGGACCTGAGGGCACGAAGAGGCTGAAACTGGTGCAGCATTTCAGCTAGGTACGAAGGAGCCAAGCCGTCATGGGCTTTGTGGGTCAGTGTAAGAACTTGGCTCTGTATCCGTTGCTCAACCGGCGTCCATCCTAGATCTTTTAGCAAAGGAGACATGTGCTCAAACCTCTGGGACTTGCCTTCCTTGCAGCTATATTCATAGTCAGCTGCAGTGGCCTAGTTGCTTTCTTTGGTAGCCAAGCCAAAAGCGAATTACAATAATCAAGCCGAGACAGAACTAGGGAGCTAGTTAAATTTTTTGCAAGCCACTGCAGAAGACAGCTCCTAATCTTGGATAGGGATCGGACGTGATAGCCAAACCCCTGGGATTTGTTCACTTGCCTTGTAGCCATATTCACTACTAGCTGTGGTGGCATAATGGCTTTTTTTTTGGTGGCCCAGCTGGTTTGGTCTAGCGGTTAAGGTGCTCGCCCCACCAAGGTCTGACTGAGGTCGTGGGCTCGAGCCCCGAGGCATATGCGAAGCGCCTGAATAGAGATTAAGTTCTCTAGGGGCGCTATATAAATGAATTATATATTTATGTTAATGGAATTGTAAGAATCCAGCCTAGACAATACCAGTAGCTAGACAAATTTTTGAAAGCCACCGTGGTAGACAGTCCTTAATCTTAGATAGAATCGGACATGATGGCTAGCCGTGGAGGCAGTCTCATAATGAAACTTGCGAAATGTAGGCAATTGTCACGGATAACACCTACATTCCGAGTACGTGGTGTGGGTTTTAAAAAGCACCACAATTAGAAGAACAAAGCCTTCCAGTCCAGCCACCTTCTAAGGGTGTCCTGTGAGTAGCAGTTCCATTAACAGCAACCGTTGGTAGCACGACAACATCTCCTCTTTGAAGATCCGAGTCTCCAAATTCAGCTGCATACTTGGAGCATCCTTTGAGAAGCAATTTGGTTTTATCGTAGTTAAGTTTAACGAAATTTTTGGACATTCAAGATCAAATGTCTCCTACGTAGCCATTCAGTTTATCAGTTCCCGCAGCAGATTCCGATGGTTTAAACAAAAAGTACATCTTCGTATCGTCTGCATAGAAGTGATAGCTGATCTCGATGGGCTCGATTCACGTTTCCCTAATGCTCAGGAAAGGAAGCATATCGAGCGATTGCTGGTAATAGGATGTGTACTCTTAGCATACCTTGCATGCAAAGGACAATTCACATTGACTAAGCATATTCACTAAAGGTAATGTAAAGAGATAAATTTGGCTAAGCAGAAGATCGCGTTGTGTGCGTTTGCAAGCTTCTCTGACCATTGTGCTTTTATGTCGTTAATCCTTGGTTGTTGCTTGTCTTGCAGATGGACTAGGTATGTATTTGGTTCTTTTAGGGTATTGAGCAAACGACCTATTATTACTATTAATATTATTATTAGTTTTAAACCAGCCAGGGTGGCTCTTACTTTGCTTGCATCACATAAAGACCTGGGTCGTGAAGTATGAGCACATTTACCATAGGCCGAGACCCACAGGGTGCTGGCGGGCAGTTTTGGCTTTGTTTTAAATGTCGTCAAATGCCAGGAGAGGTCGGGATGTCACTCGGTATCAAGCTTTGTGTTTTGAAAGCATAGTAACTGAAGGCAGTCTCCAAAGGATTTGAGCTTGGTTAGAGGCTCTGCTAAACCAAATGAGTCGAGATGATCGTCCAATCCTACCTTCACGTACAGATTCACCCGCTATGTTGGATCGGCACACTGGTAGAAAACCTGCATGCGAGAAGTCACAGTAGTAAATAAAATCATGTATTTATTTGCCTTTGTTCAAAAAACATCTCAGCTGTTTACATTGCCTTGGAACAGCAGATACATGCATGGTATATCCAAATGTCCCAGACAGCGCTGTTTTACAGAGAAACCCAGTTCATGCTAAGTGGCCAACGACCTGTGTGTTGTGTGTGCTTTGCATTCCCGTGAAAGCAGTGGTCTTAGTCGCAAGTGCTGGGTTTGAAGCAAGCTGAAGCCGGATCACATGGTGCAACTCTCTAGTCTGCAGTTTGGTACCAGGCCACCGCAGTTCATTCTCAAAGCCCGAGAACTGTGCACATCTCTTCAATCTCTGTTCACTAGGCTTGATGTGCTGGCAGGAACTTAGCTCTCACCTCTGCTGCTGCATAGCTTGTGAAGGCATTTACCATGGACCTGCTGTGATGACCTAATGCTGGTTTTCGCCCTCTCGTGTCCATGCCAATCAAGGCAAGCCTTCAGTCTCTGTCCCCTGACTACCCCGGCACTCTCTCTTAGAATAGGAGCAGTATATGGGGATTTCCACTCAAATTATTTGCCATTCGTCATCCACCCGAATGCTACCGCGTGCAATTTCAATGTGATGAGTGAGGCAGCGACTTTTCAGTGGCCTTTTCCAAGATGAAACCTGCCAGCGGTTGGTTTTAGCACATGAGTCGTTGTCATGAAGGCTTTGCTATGGCCAACTAGGGAGATGAAAACGTATGTATCTCCGTCTGTAACTCCACAAAGCCACAAATACTATTTGCGTGTTACTTAGGAGCGACCAGAGCTAGATATGGTGAGCATAGATGGATTATTATTGAAGAGCTCTCACGTACACCTATAGCTTATCATAGGTCCAAGCATAGGAGCAAGCTGTCCTCGGCATTAGCTACTCCTTGGCTTTTCTCGAAGTGGTTTTCCAAATTTTTGTTTAGCAACCATAGAGAAGCTGCTGGGTGTGACCTTGTATTTCCAGATAGAAAGTGCAAGATTAGAAGAAGTGTGATGCCATGCCCTGATTCGTCGTCGGGTATAAATAAGCCCCTTGGTTAGCCTTTGTCATGCGAGCAGATGAGCTTGACGAGCAAGGATCTCTGGCTCTTGGCTGTACAGAGGCCTGTGCCTTCTAAAAAAAAAGTACAACTGAGCTGACTAAACACCTAATTTAAATAGTTGCAGAAGAGGTTAATGGGCAACCATCCCGCCTTCAGCTGGCAGCAAATAATTGCTTTTGCAGGACTCAAGCCACGACCTGGACCGCAAAGTTTGAGCTCTCCTCTTCTCATCAAAGACCTTAATGCCGATGCTCTATTGCTCACGCCAATGCTCCATTGCCCAGTCTTCAGGTCCATTGCATTGGCTCTGTAATGCAAAACAAGATAGGGAATGTGCATACATTGTTAACCAGGGCTGTAAGAAATATTCTGTGAAGTGCTTATACTTTCCCATCCTATTCGATGCACTGTTTGCAGTCCTGGCAGCACAACGACCTGCCTCGGCATTTCCAATATTAATAAAAATAATCCTAACAATGAATATCGTGTATACGGGATGAGTATGCCTTTCCTGTAGGGCTGATGCTTGGAACTGACAACAGCTGCTGCATCTCCAGAGCACTGCTGCAAAGGTCTGTCTAGATCAAATTTCTCAAATTAAATTTCAAAACTTTGTTGATGGGGTGCAGATAGCTGCTTCTGCCAAACACGATTTGGTCTGCCCATGCCTGACTTCTGTTGCAACCCCTGTGCTGGTAGGGCTATATGAGAGGAAAGAAGCTGTTCCCGGCAGTCTTGCTGCAGTCACGCAATAAAGCGCTTAGCTATTATTCTTTGTGCAGGGTTATAGCCCTGAGGAGCATGCCTACTATGTGTGGAAAACTGCTATCGAGCAGTGCCCAGCACGGTACATCGCAATCGTGGCGCACAGCTATGGTGGTCGGGTGACCTCGAGCTTGCTTCGAGACTTCAATAAAGACTTCAAGCAAAGGGTCGTTGCAGTCGCCCTGACAGATGCTTTTTCCGTGATTGGAGCTGCTGATAGGAAATATTTCAACAAGGTGAGTATTCAAACCACTGCTGTACTAAGTTAACGGTGCTTACTCTTGCTTTCCTCAGAGCCGTTTAGGTGACTGGTTTGTATGATCCTGTTCTTCTTCAGTTGTTTCCGAGATATGACAGTAGCATGGTATATATTAAATCAAATTGTATAATTATAGATTTATTTATTTATTATTATATATTTGATTATATATTTGAATATTATATATTATAATTATATATTTGAACGTGAGTAAGTTAGTCAGATCTGTAAACACTAGCTGCTGACCACTTCAAGTTTACATTGTAACCTTCGTGATATTTGTAGTACTACTATGATGGTACTGCCATGATGAGTATCGTATCAAAATACCAAAGGACGGGGGGGGGAGCAGAGCTAGGATTTTCATGTTTGCCTAGATAAGCTTTTGCCAAAGCCTGGAGAAATTTGCCCATGATATAGGTACTTCTCTCTGTCCATGGGAGGGGCAATAGCCTCTGCTCCTGGCTCCTCCCGTGCCAAAGGAGATAGTTTATTAATCTGCATATTTAAATAGAGCGTGTATTCTTACAGTAGAAATTGAACATTGAATTGTGCAATAAAAGAGGGATGTGTAGGTTATTGATCATTTTCATTTAATAAGGCATGTAAAAGCTGTGGAGTTTAGGTCCGTGAAACGGGTATAAAGGAAGAGTCCGACCGGGGCAGTCAGTCTTTGTTCACGGTCTGCTGGTCGGCGAGTCATTGCGGCAGAGCCTTTGCACAGCTATGTGCTTACATGCATGGTCTTGTATTATCAAATTGGATAGTGTGTGCACACAATGTGAATGCATAGAAGAAAACACTCAGTTGCTAGTTAGTAGGATGCATCGAATCATGTACAGGTAAGCACGAAAAGCACTCAGGAATAAAACGGACACGTTTACTGTGGCGATAAAGCAGAGAAGACTCGTGTAATAACTTAAGTGGAGCTTGCTTCCGAAAAATCCTCAATAGATACATTTTAGAGTCTGACAAGGTAGGTGGTGAAGCCATAAGACAATGTCAACTATAGACTGACCGGCTGGCCGAAGTTAAGCAAGTGTGAAACTCAGGCACGACTAAGCTGACTAGGCTGCACACTTTCTAAAAGAAAAAAAACTTCTATTTTATCTTATTTTATTTTTGTTCTCAACAATTTTTTTATAAATCATCTGTATGATGTCGTAAGAGAATCTTTTTCTAGGCACTTTGCTTATGCTGGAAAGGAGGAATGTAAATGGGTTAGTCATAACATGCACAATATCAATATGTTTAGGCTCATAGAGGACGATTCACACTGATGGTGCCAGGCTGTGAGGAGCATGTGGGTTTAAGTATCTTTTTAAGCATTGTCAAGTCTGGGGGTGTCGCGATGGCAGTCGTTCAAGTTCCAGTAAGTCGTAAGTTCCAGGCTTTGCACTCGTAAGAACTGAAGGCACGATCTCTGTAATATATGAAATTTGTTGGAGGCCCAACCAAACGATCCGAGTCTGAGGAGTGCGATGGTGAGCTTTCTTAGGAAGTATTTCAGACCAGTTGGCTGTGGCCAGAGAATGAGTGGACCTAAAAGTAAGCAACTGAACCTTGACTATGCTGCTTGATGGGTAGCTAGTGTATATCTGTGAGAAAGGTGTAATGTGGTAGCTGCAGCATTCACGACCAACAAGCCTAGCTGCAGAGTTTTACTTGGACTGAAAACGTCTATTGGCACAAGCATTGAGGCAAAGATTACTGAGTTACAGAAGTCTAGTCTTGATGTCACTAATTCTTGGACCAATTATGAATAGGCCATCATTTTTTGCAATCTTGTTATAGGAAATATGATTAGTCTGCTCTTACAGCTTTCGTGCTTGCTCTACTCGGCAACAGGAATATTCAGATACTGCTGTAAGTCTTTACATGACCATTTCTATTTAATACGAGCCTGACGTTTTATAAAGCTTAATTCGCAGGGAGTTGACAAAGTAGACATTACTTGCTTATTGGAAGCATGCAGTTCATCATTGTATTCCTCGAAAATATAATAAATAAATATGATTATTATGTATAATTAAGTTATAAATATGAAATATAAAAATATAAAATAATATGAAAATAACTAAAACTATACTTATAATAATTAACCCTACTGATAGTTATGGTTTTTCAGATTATTTCATAAATTCGATGAGTGATCGAACGGCCAAACTTATTTCTGGAATAACCCGTGAGAAAATATGTGCATCTTATTTGAACCTGCCAACCGACAGGTTGGATAAGCATTTGGCCACTTATCAAATTGTTTTAGGTTGGTTATAGGTTGCTGACTGTGTATGATGTGCCACTATCTTAAACAATTAAATCTAAGGACGCCAAGAGAACATCTGAGAGAAAGTTTTCAAGTCACTTTTTGATCGCCTCATTTATGCTATCCAATGATGCTTATGAGCGGTAGACAAAGTTGTACTTCCAAACTTATGCTTGATTTTGGTCAGCGGATTGAGTTTACAGGCCAGACTCACTCGCAAAAATTTAGCTGTGATATGCTGCCTCTCTAATGATAAGAATGATAATAATAACACACTTGATATAGCGCCCACAGATAACTCAATCTCTTTCTAGGCGCTTTACACTTGCTGCAAAGGAAACACGATCGAATGGTTACTGGTAGGTAGCATGCTCGACAAACAACAAGAATAACATGGTTAGTGGTTACATGCACAGGGACGGCATGCAAGTGTGGTTAGTGGCAGCATGCACAGTGTCAGCATAAGCACATAAAGGACGAATCACAGGGACCCACTAAATGCCGTGCTAAAATACTGAGAAGACTGGTTCGTTGGGTGCGTTTTCAATTTCTTTTTAGATCTGGTCAAGTCAGGGGATGTCGTGACAGAAGTCGGGAGTGAGTTCCAGGATTTGGGTGCATACGAACTAGAGGCATGGCCCCCAAAGGATTTGAGATTTTACGGGCTATGGTTAAACAGAAAATTTAACTAGCTCTTTAGTTCTGTCTCAGCTTGATTATTGTAATTCCCTTTTGGCTGGGCTGCCAAAGAAAGCTACTAGGCCACTGCAGCTGTCTATGAACATGGCTGCAAGGCTAGTCTTCAAGTCCCAGCGGTTTGAGCACGAGTCTCCTTTGGTGAAAGAGCTAGGATGGTTGCCGGTTGAGCAACGGATACAGAGCAAAGTTCTTACGCTGACCCACAAGGCCCGCCACGGCTTGACTCCTTCGTACCTAGCTGAACTGCTGCACCAGTTTCAGCCTCTTCATACCCTCAGGTCCTGTGTGGACAATAAATTAGCTGTTCCATTTCTCAGCTTAAGATCATTGGCAACAGAAGCTTTAGCTCTGCAGGTCCTAGATTGTGGAACTTGCTTCCACAATTCTTATGCAATGATAACTACTCTCCTCCTGCCGACTATGGCTCATCCTTCTCAGCGGTCCTGAACTGCTACTTCCATGCTACTCACTACCTCAACTGCTCTCCTGACTCTGCTATGCTTCCCACTTTCTCTTTGTTTGAGACGAAGTCTGTTGGCTACCAAATGTGTACCGAAAGCCGCTCAGGCTGTGAGTGCACTATACAAAACTCTACTGCGTAACACCCACATGGTCTTTATGACTTTGTGGAGTTACAGACGGAGATACATTAGATTCCGAACAGCAGATGGTAAGCACCAGCTGTAAGTACTCGGTTGCACATGCCGGTAGACCAGCAAGCAGTGAGTTACAGAAGTAAAGACTGCATGTCAGAAATGCATGGACCAACTTAGGTGTGGTATCCTTGTCTAAACAAGCCCGAACTTTAGCAATGTTATGTAGCTGAAAGTAGGCAGACTTGATTGTGGGGCTGATGTGGTCGTCTAACGAAAGGTCACTTTGGAACACGACACCTAGATTCCGTGCCGATTCAATAGGAGATATGCTGGCAGAGCCGATTTTGAGCGTTAGCCTTTCTAATTCTGAATCACACTTGGTTTGCCCATAACTAGTAAGTTGGTTTTATCATCATTCAATTTGAGAAAATTGGCTGTCATCCATATGCAGATGTCATCAATATATGCAGCAAGGGAGTTGAGAGAATTTGATGTGCTGGAGGGCTGAGAGGGATCAAAACAAAGGTATAATTGAGTGTCATCTGTATAGTAGTGAAAGCCTAGACCGTGCTTGGCAATCACATCGGCAAGAAGATGAGTCTAAACCGTGAAAGAACCAGACCAAACACGGAGCCCTGACGTACCCCACATTTCAGAGGTTCCTCGGATGATCTTTGTCCGTTCACATCAATACTCTGAAGTCTCCCACTGAGATATGACCTGAACCATTGCAATGCAGTGCCAGTAATACCCAGGCGAGATGAGAAGCGCTCAAGAAGGACTTGGTGATCGATAGTATCAAAAGCCGAAAGATCGAGCTAAGCAAGCAGAGATTCTCTACCCATATCCGCATTCTTATGTTCGCTGTTGTACACCCGGAGCAATGCTGACTCTGTGAAGTGATTAGCTCTAAAACCAGACTGAAACTTACTAGCAAGGTTTTGCCACGACTCGTTCCGGTGTCTTTGATATGAATAGTAGAGGGAGACTAGGCAGTAGTTGACTCAAGTTCTCTTGCCCTAGTGTTGCTTTCTTGAGTAGTGGCCTGTGTACAGTGATAATTTATTATTGTAGTGTTCTTTGCCAGTTTAAGCTGAGCACTTAGGGGGATAATTGCATTCAATACATTTGGCTTAGTCACTATAATATAATTATATATCTGTCAATACTTTGAGGTGTGCATGGTGGAACATCAGAGTTGTCATGCCCCACCATTGACTGTTAAATGTCTTTCTTACGATCATACCTGCTTGATGCGACTTTTTTTTACTCATCTCTCGGCAGATGGTCTGGCCTCTGTGCGTTTTAAACTATTGCTGCAGTTGCTACCGAAGCGAAGGCCATTTGTGCATTTATCCATTCGGCCGTCCGCACAATGCTGCCTCTTACAGTTGGTTTGTGGAATTGTTTCCCACCTTCCGGGCAGTGGTAAGTGAAGAAGCACACGTGGTTTCGGGCTGCCATTGTGACCGTAAACACACGAAATGTTTGCTGCTTGGTACCCACTGCAATTAAAAAATAAACACAAGCCCGCATGGTACACCTTAATTCTGTTTGGGCATTCAATTGACCGTTTAAGAACTGGAGAATGAGATATTAGTAGCTTAAGTGGCAGAGCACTGGCTTGGTAAATCAGAGGTTGCGTTATCAATCCCCATTCAAAGCAACATTTATCATCCCTCAGTCCTTGGGTAGGCGGCATTATTTGCTCTGCATTTTCAAACCATCGTGCTAATCGGACCAGTGTCTGTGTGCAAGTACGGCATCGTATAATTTAATGTAACGTATCTTCTTCTGGTGATGTAATGTAATGTATCGCTGTCTGTAGCTATACAAATCAACAAAGACTATGTGGGTGTTCCGCCGGCGAGTAGCGCACTCAAAGTCTAAGCAGCTTTTGCATTCGGTAGCCAACAGAATTTATTTCACGCAACAGCAAAAGTGAGAAGCATAGTTGAGTCAGGAGGGCAGTTAAGGAAGTGTGTAGCATGGAAATAGCAGCTTAGGATGGCTGGAAAGGATGTGCCATAGTCGGCTGCAGGAAAGTAGATGTCGTTGCTTAAGAATTGTGGAAGTGAGTTACACAGACCAGGACCTGCAGAGCAAAAGCTTTTGTCGCTAACGGTCTGTAAGCTGAGGAATGGAAAAGCTAATTTATTGTTCAGACAGGGCCTGATGAGGGTGAAACTGGTGCGGCAGTTCAGCTAGGTATGATAGGACCAAAGAATAAATAATTTTCCTGAACATCTTGCCGCCAAAATTGCCTCTTCCGAATAGGTTGTGAGAGCTAGGTCTCCTCTTCATTTAGGTAGTCTCAATTCCCTTGGACTCGTTTAATGGCTGTAGATTTACAAAATTTACAAAGCTTACATAATATAATATAAAAAAATAATTCATTTATATAGCGCCCCAAGAGAACTTAAATCTCTATTCAGGCGCTTCACATATGCCTCGGGGCTCGACCCCACGACCTCAGTCAGACCTTGGTCGGGGCGATCACCTTCACCGCTAGACCAAACCAGCTCGTTGTGCCACTTGCTGGCTCACTTGCGTGCCACTTGCTGGCTTGTCTGACCTTCCTTTAGGGCATTGATGTTAGCACTGAGTGAACTTGAGCTGATTGTGCATTCACATTACAGATTTTGTCACCGGATTTGTAACGTTTACCTGGTTATTTGTAGCCCGGGTGGTACCTGCAGTACTCTACTGTGTGCTTGCTTGTGACATAATTTAACACATTATTGTTCTGGCCATTTTCTTTATTGTCTTGTTACAGATTGCAAGAAATTGGGTGACTTCCCCTGAGCCTATAAACCTGCCTGCTGGATCTCCTCACGACTGTGTCAGAGTGTCTGCTGGCACTACATTGCACGAGGAAACATCTTGGCGAAGCATACAATTTGTCTTTGACTTCATCGAGGAGCGATTCAAGTCGTGTAGGGCTGAATCAAGTGTGCAGCTGGAGTCCTCAGCTTGGTCGAGTAGGAAGTCTGTGGTAGTGGCAGGATCTGGTAAGAACCGAACAGGCGATGTGGCCTGCAAGCATAGTGTGGCTCTTGATGTTCGGTCTGCTGTGGAGCAACGTACATCCAGTAAGGCCAAGCCTGAGAGAAAGCATGACACGAAGGAGGGTGTCAAACTTGTAAATCGTCTGCCTAAAGATCTCGAATTAATGGAACAAAGAAGTCCCAGTGGAGACGAACAGGCCACGGCCGAGAGACCACAACATCACCCTGCTAACGATGCTGAGCAGAAAAAGTCACATCAAATGTATCGATTTGAACGTCATCACGGAGCGGCAAAGGTCGAACCTGTGGTAGTAAATGGAAGGGTGCCACATCCGAGCGGCAAAATTGGGCATAGGGCAGAGGAAGCCCGACACAAAGGGGATGGTCGAGCTGAGCTGAGCTGCACCGCGGTTGGAAAAAATGTATTGCCTCGGGAAGCTAAAACCAACTCACTTCATTCAGCAGCTAGCAGTCCGAAGTCAAGAGAATGTGGGCGACGGGCAGAGGGGCGTTCGTCCAAAAAGAAAAGATCTACCTAAAAGGTGTACCTCAGAAGTAGCGCAAGACTTACGTATCGACATGGTCGTTAACATAACAGGTTTTTTTGACAATAACAGCTCCTGCATGTGATGTTACCATTGGCAAGCCTGACATGGAGCAATTCTACACTGTATGCTGTTTAGCTGAATTCAAATGCGAGTAAATGAATATTAGCTGAAATAATGCTTCCCTCGTGAGGTTTTATTTTTTAGCTACTCTTGCTATATTTGGATCTAGAAGCTTTCTCGCTCTCTCGCTCTCTCTCTCTCTCTCTCTCTCTCTCTCTCTCTCTCTCTCTCTCTCTCTCTCTCTCTCTCTCTCTCTCTCTCTCTCTCTCTCTCTCTCTCTCTCTCTCTCTCTCTCTCTCTCTCTCTCTCTCTCTCTCTCTCTCTCTCTCTCTCTCTCTCTCTCTCTCTCTCTCTCTCTCTCTCTCTCTCTCTCTCTCTCTCTCTCTCTCTCTCTCTCTCTCTCTCTCTCTCTCTCTCTCTCTCTCTCTCTCTCTCTCTCTCTCTCTCTCTCTCGGACTCTCTCTCTCTCGGACTCTCTCTCTCGGTGTGTGTGTACGGTATTTCTTTTCTGTAGCATCCTAAGGGTACTTAATCTCTATCCAGGCGTTTTACTCATGCTGCAGGGCTCGAGCCCACTACTGTGGTCGCATTAGGCGGTCACCACATAACTGGGCCGAACCAGACCGGTACTCAAGCTTTCGCTATAAGGGTGATCTCTAGAAAGCAAAACAAATTCCTTCGACACAATTATACACGTTGACGAGTTTGAATATTCTGGTTTGGCCATAGCTACTTGGATTTGAGTACGTAAGCGACACCCTTAATAGGATTTTAATAAGTCTTGCGTGTAGCACCCCAAGAGAACCAAATATTTATCCCGGCGCTTTAAAGGTCGCTGCAAGCACTCGATAACCAAGAGCTAACAAGCAAGATATCACGTCTGCACCAGCATGCAGAGCACACTAACACACTCGGGGCCAACGGTTAGTGGGACCTCTAATAAGCAGCCCGCACGATCATGCATAGGAGAGCTTGCAGAGAGCGGGAAAAACAAGTTCGCCAGAGTGCTGGAAAACGGAACTCATGCTTAGTCTTTAGCTAAGACGTGGTCAATTGTGCCAAGTCAATTCAAGGGAGGATAACATAACATTGGCGAGCTGCGATGGCACACTACGTAAGGCGGTTGCTTTTCACGACCGAGGTCGTTGGTTCGAATCCTGCGGCGTGCGATTCTGTATCGCCACTGCAAGCGGTGGTGATAGCTGTATAGGCTATTCTGTCGCTATACAAAAGAGGCTGTTAAATCAGCTAGTATGTTTTTGTTTATTGCACCGTCCCACAGCCGGGCACGCATCGAGTGAGTATGTATTTATGTTTTTACTCCACCGTCCCACAGCCGGGCACACATCGAGCGAGTGCGGTCCTCCGAGGCGGGCTGGCGTCGCGCCGACCTTCGTCTAAAGGCGGATGCGTCTATTGTGAGTCGAGTCGGAGCTCCGCGGCGGGGAGGGGAGCAGAGAGGCAGGATGCCGGGCCACCCGGCCTGCCAACAGTTGTATAGAGCTTCGTAGTTACAGCTACCACGTGTCAGGATGTCTCGCTTGTCCAGAGTCCGATCGATAAATTGACAAAACCATTCGCAAAAGTTCCATAATTCCCGATTCTTGGTAATAACACCGAAGTCGCGGGAACCTCAAAAAGCAGCTGGAAAGCAATTCTGCTGAGAACACCGGGCGTGTGCAGTGCTGCTGCCGACAATGGCATCTCCTCTCCAGCCATCCTAAGCTGCCACGCCTGTTCTACGCACTACCTCGACTGCCCTCCTGACTCTGCTATGCTTGCCACTTGGGCGAGATGAAGTCGGCTGGCCACCTGTACCGAAAGCTGCTTAGGCTTTGAGTTCGCTATAAAAAAATTCCTGCATAGCATTATGTTCTTGGTAGCTTTATGGAGTCAACAGACGAGATACGTAACGTACATACTTGCATTTGATGGAAGTTTAATCGACATTAAGTCCCATATCTATTGAGTTTTTGGCATCAGCTACATCTGTCCTCGGCTTGGCTTCGCCATTTACAGGAAAACTACGTGAATGGCGATGCATTAATTTCAAGGGGACAGGGTCAGGAAACGTGTGCAAGTAAACGGAAACCTTTAGAAACGCCGGCCATTTGACAGCCTATCTAAACCCAATTTAAACCAAGCGTGCAGTAAATATTTCGATGCGAAATATATATGCAATTAGAAAATGCACACGCGCACGGAGGTTGTTTCGAATATGTGGGTTTGCTCTTGCATAATCCTTTAATCGTTTAAATTCCCTTTTGTATATAAAGGCGTAACGCTAGCATGTTCATCACTGTTTCATTATTCGATGCACGCTACAATGTTTTATTTCAACTCTAGGCGGCACATAGTTGGTACTTTAGAAAAGTAAATTATCTCTCCTGTTGTTGGCATGAAATGACACTCGTCATAGCTGTATCGTCGTAGCAATGCCGTAAATATCGCAAAGGGATCATTGGAAGCATGACGTCAGTGGCTTGTGCTTGAGAACCAGACGGACTCAGTCACTGCCGCACTCACTCACTTACAGTATCCAGTCCCAAAACTATATTAGGTGAATGGATTTATTACATGATTAAAATATGGTGTGATTGATTACGTAGCAGATGATTTGTGTGGTTAGGTAGCTGGGGTGTATCCGTTTTTGGCAGACCATAGGTAATGTCTTTAATAATGTAATAGTGCACAGAGGTAATGCCTTCAATTTCAGGCGCTCACGCGAAAATTTACCATCTGGCCAGACTCAAAAATAAGCATGCCGACGCTGACGCATTGCTTGATGCTTCAATGGCAGCACAAATTTTATAATTATAATTCATTGGGTATAGCGCCCTGATAAAACTTTATCTTTATTCAGGCGTTTCACACATGCCACAAGGCTCATGCCCGCGACCTCGGCCAGACCACAATCGTGGCGAGCACCTTAACCACTGGGTCAAGCCAGCGAGGCGTATAGGTTGTAGAACCTTATATCCTGGCTAGATACTTGAATGGGCTGAAAGGAAGCGTGACGCGTGGTCTCTCTAAGCAGAAATTAGTGTGAGCCAGCAAAGTCCTGCGTCCGTAAGCCACTAGAAACCGATGCGCTAAAAAGGGGCGTTTGCTAGGCCCACCCTTATTGACCCAGCGAAGCGCTAGTTAAAGCAGAAACAACATTACAACTACGGAAATCTGCCGGCAGATTGAAATGTTTCAACGTTGCAACCGTTCGGGTGAGATTCAAAAACAGTTTTTCAGTGAAGGAACTCTCTGTTCGTCCAATTTGCACTCCTCTTGCCAAAGTAATCGCTGAACACGGTGTGTGCTGTAATTATGCTACAGATAAAAAATAGCAGTACATTCGCTTTTATCTATCCATACTTACCAAAAGGTCAAAATATCACAATTCCCTGGCAGCTTGTACTGCAGTCGTTTTTGATGCTTTGATGACAGCCGGGTCTCTCACATTGAAAGGCGTTACAACCAACTTAATATTTATGGAAACAGTTAGCTTCAATCTATACTAGTAGAAACTCTAGCCCTCAGACTGGGCTCAGCTAGCACGTCCCCAGTGGCTCCTTCATCGAATCTGTATGTCTTCAAGTGTAATGACTTCTCTCTAGGTAGGCACATCCGCTCCATGGTCAACTCTGCCAAGCTTCAGCTGCACACATCGATAAAATCTGAGCTTGCTTATTAAAAAAATATCACCGCCAAGCTTGCTTATTTATGTAAGAATAGCACAGAAAGCATAATAAAAATCCGAAATAAGAAAACTCATTACTAGCAAGCTTTCTGTCCTATTCAGTATGACCATTAGAGTTGGCGAAAGCCTCTGCAGCTAGGCTTGTTAGAAGTGAACGGCGTCATTGCAACAGGCCACCACTTCCGACTGACTTGCAAATGCCTCCCATCATGCAGCCGACCAACTGAAAGGCCGTGTCGCTCACCAGTAGGTCACTCACCTGTACGTCACCCACCTGTACGTCACTCGTCGCAGGCGCTCTTGCATCTGGTTATCTCGCCGTCCTTTCACGCTGAATGCCGCCGTTGTTCCGCCCAGGGGTTAAGGTGCTTGCAGGTGACAACCGGGGTTGCCGACTCGAGCTCTGTGGTGTATTCGAAGTGCATGAATAGCGATTGTCATCCTATAGCACCATATAAACTACTTGGGTACTTTTTATATTTTTTTAATTGAGACGTTTTGGCGATCGAGCCTTCAGCTTGTGTGCACGAAAAGTCCGGAGGTCTCTTCCGGCTACTTCCGGCTCTGGCTGGAATGACTTCGCTTCTTTTAAGCTTCAGCTATTTCAGATCCATCTTTTCCGGTAAGCTTCTCATTTATCGCAGTAAATTCATACGTTTTTTGGTCGGGCTGTGCTTTACGTACGTACCTATGCATGATTGAGCCAGTTATTAGCTAGAGGTCACACTCGCCAGTGGCCATGAATGCCTCCATGTTTCCTGTACCGTGCTTGGCTGAGCATCGAACTAGTTTGCGTTCGCTTGCTTAATACCATGCGTGTAATTACACCTTCGGTATAGATTCACTTTAAAATGCAAGCTGTAAAGCGCCAGGGTTGAGATTAGGTTCTGTAAGGGCGCTATGCATACAGCGTGTTATTATGTTATTACTAGTTCCTCCGATCTTCTTGCTCCGACCTTCCTGTCGAAATTGCTGCCTTATCGAGCTTCTCATCATGCCATCCGCTGTACTGACTCAAGTCGTTTTGGCATGCCTCTAACCAACTTCAAATTGTTTGGAGGACCGTACCTTCAGTTACTGTGCTCCCAAAGCTTCGAACCCAACATCACCGACTGACGCCACGACCTCAACTTGGGGAAATTTAAAAAGACTAAATAGATATGCCTGATTACCGGAATTGCTTGCTCCATCCATCCTTCGCGAATGGCTCTTTGGAATCTAACGAGTTTTGAACGTTTTTTTATCTCGAAATCTAGGTGTCATATTCCAAAGCGACCTCTCGTTAGACGACCATATCAGCTCCACAGGCAAATCTGCCTATCTTCAGCTTCATAACATCGCAAAAATTTGGGCTTGTTTAGATAAGGATACCACGTCTAAGTTTTTCCATACATTCTTGACATCCCGTCTCGACTTCTACAACTCACTGCTAACTGGCCTACCAGCGTGTGCGATCAGGCGATTGCAGCTGGTGCAAAACTCTGCATCTAGGCTTGTTTGTCGTGAGCGTCGCAGTTGCCACGTTACTCCACTTCTCGCCGACCTGCACTGGCTACCAGTCAAGCAACGGATTGACTTCAAGGTTTTGTCGCTCACTTTTAGGTCCCTTCATTCTATGGCTCCAGCCTATCTCTCCGATATACTCCCCCATCAGGCCGAGCATCGTACCACCCGCTTTTCAGAATCCAACAGTCTACAAATACCTCGTACAAACCTTAAATCCTTTGGAGACCGTGCATTTAGTTCGTATGCTCCCAAAGCCTGGAACTGCCTCCCGACCTGCGTCAGAACATCCCCTGACCTGACCACATTTAAAAGGAATTTAAAAAACACCTATTTAGGACAGCATTTAGTGGGTCACTGTGACTCGTCCTTGATGTGCTTATGCGTGCTGACACTGTGCATGCTGCCACTAACCACATTTGCATGCTGACCCTGTGCATGTCACCCCTAACCATGTTATTCATTTCGTTTGTTTTTCAAGCATGATTTTACTTACCATTCAATTGCATTTCACTTTACAGCAAATGTAAAGTGCCTAGAGAGAGATTAAGCTCTCTGAGGGCGCTTTATCAAGTGAATTATTATTATTATTATTACTATTGTCAAACCGAAAAGTCTGTGCGATCCCCCCTCGATTCTGAACTACGTGCTTGACTGATGAATTCGCTCGGAGACCCACTTACAAAATAGTCTCGATTAGCCGAGACTTATGAGCAGCGCTATTTGTCATTATGCACGAGTGAGATAATTGCATGAATTTAGACCTGGCCATTCTGTAAGGCATGGGCCTGGCTGCACTCGCTGTCTTGGAATAACGGTCTGCCGGTTGGTGAGTAAGAGCGAAGAGCGGCTTTAAGCTGTAAGCGAGTATACCGGAAGTCACCTGCCGTATATCAGTCGTTCTATAGAGGCTATTGTTTATGCTTTTTATTATTACGTGTTATTGTTAGTGCTGCGTGCACGATATCATCGAACGCTGTGTCGTTGTCGTTGGCGCATTGCGAGCTTCAGGTCTGTTGGGGGCATGTCGCACGCCACGCCCTGCGGCCAGATCTACAGAGGGCTTCGCGGTCAAAACTTTAGGGAACAGCCAATCAGATGGTGTATTTACCACGACCAATTGGATAGCTGATTGCTCAGCGCCTGCGGGCCACAGGGAACACCCTTCCTGCTTTCGCTAGAGTGACTGGAGGAAGCGGCCGCCGGTTCGAAAATTTGTCCGATGCTGGTTAACTGCAGACTTTGTAAATGGGGTAATGTCAAGAATATTGCATGCATATCGGCCCTAGCTAGAATGCGAGTGCATGCCTATTCGGCGGCAGATACTCGAGTTATGACCCAGTCGAAGAATTGCGACAGGTCGTACGCCAGAGGCGCTAAGGGCAGAAGAATTGCGGCAGGTCGTACGCTAGAGACGCTAAGGGCACCTGCAAGTGGGACTTCTTTGATTTATGACCTAGTAGGGCTCCTTATTAAATCCCGAACTGTTTGTTTCGGTCCTGTGCTTGTCGCTGTTGCTTCGCGACAGGAGGCTGTAGCGTTGTTCCTGCCGAATCGACGCGGAGATCGTACGTTGGGAGGGAAAATGCCGGAAGAAATACCCCGAACTCGAGCGAACGCTGTGAATTGATGACAGTAGCGCTGCCTTTCGAACGTCTTTGTTGTCCACTCGTGCTTTGCATGCTTACCTGCGAGCGATTCGATGTGTGTTACTAACCAGAGGTCCTGAGTGTCTTCGTGTGTGCTTGTGCACGCTTGTCTAAGCACGATATTCGCTTGTCGCTTGGCTTTGGGATACTGACGGATTTTTCACTTTGAAGCACATACATTTATTTCAGGTGTTACGTTAGTTTTATAGAGGAAGTGGTAGCTTGCCTATCGGAGCATACCAAAGAGGCAGCTGTCGTTTGCACAGTTCTTCTTGTGGCCTATTGGCAATATCGCAACTTACGACACGATTCGAAACTGGTCGGGAAACCTGACGAAAGTAAGTTACGCGTGGGATGCATTCTTCACCGAAGGGAGGTAATTTTTTGAACGAAGCTAGGCTCGTTTTTCCGAATAGCGTTCGAGAGCTAGTGAGCCTCAGCTTCTGATCTGCAGACTTTCGGGGCTGCGGTGCTTGCGCCCGCTCGCACGATATCCCCGGCTGCGTGCTGCCACCGTCCGATGGGTGAGAATGCGGTCTAACTACTCCGTGCAACACTAGCTCCGAGCGACTAGCTGTCACATGACTCTCACCTGATGCTTCAGCTCAGAGATTGTGCTCCAAACTCAGTTTCGCACGAGAAGACGGCCGGGCCATACTGCTGCTCTAGCTTGCTCAGCTTGCAGTCGTAGCCGGCACTGTCAGCATAGAGCCTGAGCCCCAGAAGTGGCTCAGTGCTGGCTGTGGCCCGAGTGTGTGTGTGGCAACGGCCAAGGCAGAATGCCAGCTGCTGGTAGTCTTTGAGGCCTCGAGTGCCTCCACCGGAGGCCTGGTGACAGCGGCTCTCGCGTGTTGCCGGCTGTGACAGCCCGCTAGGCGAGCACTTCTTGGCTGCCTTCTCCGAGATCTCACGTATGTTCCTCTGCTGTCGACCGCTTGCTCCAATTTGTGTGCTGCCAGACATGAGTGGCAATCGATTGCAGGCTCTCGCACTGCACAAGAGGAGCAGAGTATTGCTGAGCAGCCTGGCTCCGGAGCCGCCAATACCGGTACCCAGGCTCTGGTAGTTGCACATACAGAGGACACGCTGCAGACAGAGGACAAGCTGCAGATAGAGGACAAGCTGCCGACAGAGGACAAGCTGCAGACAGAGGACAAGCTGCCGACAGAGGACAAGCTACCGACAGAGGACAAGCTGCAGACAGAGGACAAGCTGCCGACAGAGGACAAGCTGCAGACAGAGGACAAGCTGCAGACAGAGGACAAGCTGCAGACAGAGGACAAGCTGCAGACAGAAGACAAGCTGGACACAGAGGGCAAGCTGAAGTTCGAAGCCTCCGACCCAGTTGCACTTTCACCGGCTGACAATTGGGATTCCTGTTTCGATGAATTCGGATACGAATTTAATGCCGGTGAGCCGATTCTGTGGCTTGCTCGGTCAGCACACGGTCTCCCATGATGAAGACATGTTGGCTGCCTCCCGCTGGCTCTGTGGTTTCTCTTCTGTTGTAGCCTGCCACTCTTCAGAGTCTGGATTTGTCTTTTATCGCTTGGCCGTTTTTGTACCCGAGGAGAACCTTTTAATTTCTATGACACTGTTTGTATCACTTTATTCCAGGTAGTAAGCCCACTGCATACTTTATCAATACCTGTTGTAGCAAAAAAGCTTTCTAGAATTCTCTTTTCCCAAATAGGATGCTGCTAATTTGAGAAACAAGTAGTCAATCCAGCTTTGGTCCTCTAGTAAACTCAGCAGCATGTGCACGGCAAGTAGTGGCCTTGCCTGGGGTGATCATGCTGTTGTGAAGATGCCTATTTTGAAACTACTTTTCTAGCCATCACTTGCTACTATTCCTTCTCTGCATACTTCTTCAACCGGTCACCAAACTCATCTATACTTGTCACAATTTCATTATTGAATGAAACCCAGTCCTTTGTGAATAAAGCAACACTATTGGCTACCGATTGCACATCACATTCCACTTTGCCTTTTAATGGGCTGTAGAATAATGTCCTTCAGCATCAACATCCACCTGTAATCCTCTCTCAGTTTAGTTACAAACGAAACCACATTCCTCTGCATTTACACTTGTGTAAATGTGGCAGCCATATATATGGTCACGTGATGAGATGGGGCACATCGAGCTGTTTAATTCGAGTTGTAACCCCCCCTTTGCACTTATACAATGCCTGTGACTTCGGTAACTCATGAACGTATTGGTCGAAGACTTAGTGTATACCATTTACATGCAGTCTATTTTGCAAACTCCTTAAGCCTTTACCCAAAGAAAACAGAGCCAGCCACAAGGTTTTCTCTCCAATGGTTGCCCAGAGGCTGCTCACTAACCACAGCAGCTGCTGCAGTCAAGTCGGTGGCAGTGCAGGTGACTATGTAAGGCTTGTGTGCATGCCCTTGACGTCATGCATGCCCCAGCTGGCAAGGTTTGACACGACCCTTCCCCAGTTTAGTCAATGGATTATGGGCTAGGGCTCATGCATTGGCATGCCCATCCATTGGCAGACTTGTGAGTCATGCAGCTGAGTCAGTGTGTCACTCCAGTTACTCTTGAATGAAGAATCACAAAATGTCTCTCCAATTGCAACGAGAGGCCTCGTATTAACAGCTGCTTCAGTGTTAGTTCCTGCTGGAGTCTCGCGCTGCTGAAGCTTCTTGTCTTGCTGCATCTACTCTGTTTCTGTCGAGCTGCTAAGCACTGCTTCAAGATGTACTTGAAATCTAGGAGGCTGGTTGTCCGAGGTGGCAACACGGCACATCAGAGCTGACTGCAGTGCGAATAGTCTAGGCACCTTAGGCATTGTAGTGCAGCTAGGCTAACCTGAGGATGGCCATCGATTATAAGGAGCTCCAGCTAGCCGAAGCCGGCAGCATTTCCTTGCGTCGAGCGAGTACGTTAGTTTTCTTATGCACTGAGTATGCTCTTGGTCAAGTTTAAGAACTATAAATAGGCAGATCAAGGCCAGGAGGATGAGAGCAGCTTTAGTAGCACTGCCTTGCCACAGGCTTCTGTCGATGGCACTTGCTTCACCTGGGTGGGTTCTTTCTCTTGCATTGATCATACGATTTCTTAACACGAATGGCTTTCAATTATAGATGGAAAGTTTGTTAATAAAAGGACCGGCGGTGGGTTTGTTTTTGCGGGTCAACAGCAGTATGAAGAACTTGGAAAGGTAAGAGACAATGCGTTTGCGATACACAGCACAGAAGAAGCTAGCTTGGGGCATAAAACGATTAATTTCCGACCGACCAATCACAGCTTGCTTTATAGCCAGATTCTTTAGATGCCTGTCCTTACACAGGAATTGTGGCTAACAGCCTTGAGCACGTCGCAGTGGTCATGAGCTACAAAATACTCGATCCCGTGGCTTGGAATAATAGAACTTGATGACTCGAGATGGCACTGTAGTCAAGTGTGGCATGAATGTGGCAATTTCATTGGAATAGTTTGATCTGCCAGATTACAAGTTGGTCATCAATTTGGAGGAGCTAGAAATTTGTTTGCCGGCTATGTGGTGTACTGTAGTCGCTTAAGTGACGTTAAGTCGACTTGCAGATACAATCGGAGATCGGAATGAGATTTCCCAGGGAACGTAGTAAAGAGCTATGTAAAGAATTACATGCAGATTTTGTACTACCTTAAAGCCGCATACATTACCGTTCAGCTTGTCCGCACTCGAGAGTAAAGCCGGGGGCCCTAAGGTTGTGCAAAGCAGTCTGAGCTAAGAAAAGCTGGGGACAGTGATGGTGGTGACGACCGCATCATGCACGATAGTGAGAATAAGAATAGGCTTTGGTTTGCCTCGTGATGGGTTTGTAAGCGAATTTCTACTAGCGATTGAACGTGCCACTATCGACGAGTGTGCCTAATTTATGTTTCTCCTTTCGGACGTCTTGACGTTCTTAGGTTTTATTCAGAAGACCGACATTTAAGCTAGTCACCATGTCTGATTCCTGTCCAGGATTGCGGAATACTCGCCACAGTTGCTGACTAAAGGTCTCACTAATACTCTAGTTCTCTTTAGATTATTCCTGTGTAACTCAATACTGGCATGTCTGCAGAAAAAAAAACCATTAAATCTGCACAGTTGGTCATGGATACAGTAATTAGGCTTGTCGTAAAGTCTAAAATTCCTGATGTGTCTGTTTTGCTTAACGAGCTACAAGCTCCCTGTTGATCAGGTGATATGACCGAATTTTTAATTTGACCCACCAGGCTTGCCACTACTTAGCTTCTTTGTACCTAGGTGAACTACTGTTGCTACAGCAGTTTCAGCCTCCTTATGTCAAATCCTCTCAGCAGAATACAACGTTGGATGCACCATTCTTTTATTTAAGGCTGCTCGTTTCATTGCTTTAATTCTGCAGATCCTAGACTGAAACTCACGTACCTTTACTTCTGCCAGACTTGCACCTACTCTTATTAGCTGTCCCAATGCATGCAACCTATCCTAAAGCATATATCAGCCATAAGTGTTTCTTGTGGCTTGGTAGCTTTTATTTTCAGGTTAGACTACGAAGTAAATTCAGCTTCCGGAGCAGGACGAAAGTGGCACTTGACTAGCAGGTCTCTTGCTCATGCCCATGCAGTCTCGTTGTTCTGTTGGTAATGTCCTGCACAGTTTCCATCGTTGCTTTCAGTATGTTTGCTCTAGTAATCCATTCGTGGAAGTTGAGATCCGTGTGACATTATCAAGGACAACAGAGGCAGATAGGAGCTGGGCTTAGCCGTCCGTCTGGTTCTAGCAGTAGAGCAGTTCAGTGCACTCTTTGGTCAGACCTGGAACTATTAAAGGGTTGACCACTAACTAATCTCTTCCTGCTCTTGGAAGGGCAACACTCAGCCACCCATTAGGCAGTGGTTCGACGATGCATGGGCGACCACGTTTGCTGTCTATAGTAGATGAGACTTCAAAAATGCTAGTGATGCCAGCCGGCTCGACAGCGGTTTGTGGCCTTGTGAGTTTTTAACCCCGACACAGTTTGGAGCACAGGGAGTTTCGAATTGGCCGACTGACTCTAACGCCGATACTGACGTTCGTTTGGCATGCCGCCTGTTTGTGAGTGCCATGTGCTTTCGAATGGCACTGTTTCTGTTTTCTGGTAGGAGATTCTTGCTAATAGCTTACTAGTTCCCTTGAACTGTTTCTGAATGGCAACTGGTTTCACCATGCGGCCAGTGAATATAGTATTGTGAATGCATGAGCACCAGTTATGACGGCAACGGATCTGTGAGTAGTGCTTTTGTGCAGGTCATGGACGAATACATTTACCATCTACTTGAAACGAAAGGTGGTCTAGAAAGGAAGATGCTGTCAGTAAGTATCGCTCTCAAAGGGTTTCTTTCGGTCCTCTCGATTGCCGCCACAAGTTTTTCATCTGCCCACTATTTATAGATGCAGAAATTAATGTAGCACTTCAAGTACCGTCTCAACAGTGTTATATACATGTTTAACATATTATACTCCATGGAAGCTGAAAAACGCAGTATGTCTGACCTGATGGTTCCAATTAGCAGACAAGAATTTTGTCAGTGTGAACAAGGCAGCCTTTTTTAGAAGGGCATCCATATTTGTCCTGCGGTCTGCCACTGCTTACTATGAAGAGGGTGCTCCCACTAAAGCGCTAGCCAGTTGGCTCGAAGGTGCAGTCAGTTGCAAAGATAAAGTGAGTGTTTTTTGTGTTGTTCATCAAGCTCAGCCGTGCGTTTTACTTCCTGTTGCATGGTCCGGTAGTGCTTATTATACTTGTGCTACTCTTGCATCTCACGATCCGACTTTTACTGACTTGGTAAGCCTGTAGAAAATGTAAGAAAAACAGCCTTCAGAGTTAAATATACTGGACACATCCGTTTGTCCTCTACCCCTAACTCTTATTTGGGGCTCGTGCTGCACCATCGCCATGCAACATGCTGACCCTGTGCATGTCACCCCTAACCATATTATTCATTTCGTTTGTTTTTCAAGCATGATTTTACTTACCATTCAATTGCATTTCACTTTACAGCAAATGTAAAGCGCCTAGAGAGAGATTTAGTTCTCTGAGGGCACTTTATCAAGTGAATTATTATTATTATTATTATTAAATTCCTTGTAGACTGTTATTATGTTAGAATCGTTTTCTTCCCAGGAGGACAATGGATTCTTTTTTGCCTCTCCTGACGTTGAGACGAACGACCGAGGACTGCTTATCTTGATTCACGGTACTGGAGTCGTAAGAGCTGGTCAGTGGTCTCGAAGGTAAGCCAGTCACACCGAATGTCTCGTGTCTTGCCCACTGCTTATTGCGGTAGTCGCTGAGCCGTTTAGGGAGACAGCTTCACCTTGGTCAAGACCTATCGGCCAATATCTAAGCACGGGCTCAGCAGGGCCTGCAACTGGTCATGTCCATTTTTGTTCCCGTCAGAGCCAGGAAAGGGGTAACGAGTGGAATTAAAAGTTCCCTAAAGAAATATTTGATTATTTGGCCTAGTTTGGTAATATTTTCTTGACATTCTACCTTAAATGTCTTGGCCACTTAGTGCTTACTCTAGCGAAGTTATCTCCTGTAAGCTGGGCTTGGTCTCAGCAGATGCTTGCGGAATCACCTCATCATTTGCGTGTCATGGTTACCCCATCTGAAACTGGTTGTTGTGATGTCTACAGCTATTTCAGTGCTAAATTCCGTGAGCATGCCCTGTTGTTGACTGCTGCATGTTGTTTATATTTTTTGTGGAACGACGGTCGTCCGTGAATTTAGAGTGCAGCTCGCTTTGTCGTTCTGTGCTGTCTGTATACATTGTTCTGTGGAGAGAGAGAGAGAGAGAGAGAGAGAGAGAGAGAGAGAGAGAGAGAGAGAGAGAGAGAGAGAGAGAGAGAGAGAGAGAGAAGTCACAGGGAAGTACTGTATCATTAGGCAGCACGACTTTCGTCGTTAAAAGCATCGTGACACTATTCATGGCAAAATGCAGACGGGAATCAAACAGCAGGAGTATGCAAAGGTAAAATTTTACATTAAACGCTTTCGAATCAATGGAATGGAATTAATTTGGTTTAAATGTGACTCGATGTTCTGTGGTTAGAAAATACTTGACAGAAAAACTGACGCGACAACTTGAGCTGTTTGCATACTTTTTGCATACTGTTTGATGTAACTCCGCTGTTGCATCACCTCTGCTGATGCAGGCTATTGTGCAGCGACCACGTTAGATGAAGACAGCAAGAATAAATACAAATTGATTCCGAACAAAAGTGAATTCTCTCGGGTTTTGCTTCTCCAATCTACCCATAAATCAAATTTTGTACAATAGATAATTGTCCAGCAGGCTTACAGTGACATACCTTGAAAATGTAATATGTGTTGCTTAAACTCGTTTTTATATTTCTGGTAAAAATTTGAGGAAAATTCCAACATATTTTAGGTTGATTATTAATCATTCTCTTGAGAGTGGCAGCCAACTACCATATATTGAAGTGGCTAAGAGTAAAGGCTGGTCTGTAGTGGTGATGAACACCAATCAGAGAGACGATTTGCTTAAAGACAGGACATGGATTACGGTACGATCTGCTTCCGTGTTTGAACTTAAACCCAATTGCTACTGGCAACCAAAAGGTGCTTACCTGTTGCACACATTTAGCTCTATTGATTGCTCATATTTGATCAGTTAGAACTTATCCTTTCAATGTATATTTGCATTCTTTATTTGACTACAGCGGCTATTTCGATATTAAACGACATAGCAGCAACCTTCAATTCTCAGCAGTCATCTTTTTATTGTGCTGCTGTCTTTGTTATTTCTGTCAGCCATGTAGCAATATGTTGCCTGTAAAAGGTCTTCGGCACTCAGGGCAGTAGACGGTGGCAACAGATATCGGCCGACAGGGCATTAACTTGGTTAAATGAATGGAAAAGTGCATTGATGGCTATAACGACATCTAGAACTTTTTGTAGAGTCCAAGCATATTACCTATATTGACATTAGGTTAGACAATTCCTATGCCTAAGTTTTTACAAATTTTTTGAAGTATGCTCAAGTAAATTAACACAAATGCAAAAGCATTTTGGTGGTCTAGATTTGCTTGAGCAGCAGCTTTTTTCTAAGCCAGGATATAGGTTCTGTGTGCTAATTATTGGATACCCAAGTACCAATTACCATGCTAATCATGGAAGTTTTGGGCAATACATCCGAATCTAGCCCAAATCCCTTTAAACTCCTTAAAAATGTCAGATTGTGGGCTAGAATAGAGCATCGATAAGCAAACCCTTAATGAACTCACGCCTGAACCCTGAACTGTCGTGTTCGAGCCGCAATCTGTATGGAATTGTAGCCTCTCTGCTTCTCAAGCCTCTGTACGTACAGCAAGCTGCAAATCGAGCTGCTGCCATAGCCGCCCTACACTTCCTACTATCTCTTTTAGCCAAACGTAGAAGCTGACCGATTCGAGTACATCTGCATCGCGTTTAGATAGATCATACAAGAGGACTTCCCGTACGATTTGTTTGCTTGGCGGTGCTACATCTGCATCGTATTTAGATAGATCATACAAGAGGACTTCCTATACGATTGTTAGCTTGGTGATGCTGCACTACCGGTCATAGCTAAGAGAATATTTTATTATCCCTGCTCCCTAACTCCATATGTTCCACTGGTTCCGCGATATGCTGCTTAGTGGTAGTTGAGTGGCTACCAACAGGAGGAAAAACTACCAGCAGGACATGTATCGAGGAAGAGCAGCCAGATTGCATTAGGGTTTGTGAGTGCATGTGGGGCGTATGCATGCATTTTTGCATCACCGGTGCATGCTGCCCCACAGTCAATAAGGTGTTTGGCTTAACATCTGTACTTTACCCTGCTAGCTTATTTTAGGCCTGTCTTCGTAAAAGGCTTAATGGAGATACTAGAGTATCTTATTCACCAACTTGTAATATTTTTGCTTTGTCATTTTTTGTCTTCATTTTTCCAACATGCCTGTGTGCCTAGCGTTCAGAAAGGCAGACAATTGATAGAGAACGTCATGTCGGCATGAGATTGTTGCTGGTGTATGTAGACCTAGCCACCGTATGATGCTGTGACTGAAACTTGTTTACCTTTTGCTAAGGGTTGGGGCAGTTCTGTGTCTGACCTCATTTCCTTGGCATAAATCGTCTTAACGATCATAGTCTACTGTGCTAGCCTATAAGGTTTCAGGTGCCTGCTAAAGCAAGCAATTGTAATGCAGAACATTGTGGAAGCAACATTGAGGGGCATCTATACTTGCACTTTTTGCAGGGATGCGATCCAGAGGAGCACGGCATCGCTGTGTGGAAAGCAGTCGTCGAACGTAGTAAAGCTAAATGCATTGGAATCGTTGCACACAGCTACGGTGGCCATGTGACATCAAGGTTGCTACATCGGTTCAACAGTGACTTCAAGCAAAGGGTCGCTGCAGTTGCCCTAACAGACTCGTCTTGTTATGTTCGGCCTGCTGACGAGAGTTATTTCAAAGAGGTAATTCGGAATTTCATTCTCCAACCCGTATGTATGTTTGTTATGCTCCGTTTGAGGGCTCGACGTGCTTTTCTTTCCTCTTCTCCATGGAGCTCCAGCAGCAGTTCAGACCCCTTTATTCCAGGAGAAAATGAGAAGATGCAGCCTTCACCTTGGGGTGAGACTCTGGATACTAGTTTGGCAGCGTACTCAGTTGCTAGCAGCTAGGTTTCCCACTCAGTGAGCTACGACCATAATTTTGCTTTGATTACACAGTCTTTCAAACAAATGGGCCTGTATGGGTGACCACTGCTCATCCGAACTGCATTTTGTGCAAGTAAATTAGCAGGAGCAAGCACATGGGCTAGTAAATCCTTCAGAATAAACCCAATTGTTATTTTCGGACCGTGCTCGTTCAACGCAATTAATAATTTAAAAGCCATCAATGGCTGGGACTGTGCAATCATCATGTTTCATGCAGACTGTGTTAGGTTTAGTGAATGCTCAGAGGAAATATATGGACAATGCAAACTCGGGTAATAGGCACTTGCAATATTTAATGGTTGCTAAGAAGCTGGTTGAACATATTGGAAAGAATTAAATGTCAGAAACATTTCAATCAGGGTTCAAAAGGCAGGCAGCACTCCACTGAAACTGTTCTCTGTATTAACAATGACATTCCACATGGCAATGATGACGGGAATCTCACTGTTCTAGCTCGGCTAGACCTGTCAGCTGCCTTCGACACCATTGATCACGATGTTCTACTTGAACGATTGAGAACTACGTTCGGTCTAGCAGACGAGGCACGGGTGTGGTTTAAATCGTACTTGTCTGATCGTGTTCAATCTGTGTCGTGTGAGGGTCAGGTCTCACACACGAGACGGGTCACCTGTTGAGTCCCTCAAGGGTTCGTCCTCGGTCCCTTGCTGTTCTCTATTTATACTCAACCTCTGGGAAAAGTGATCAATGCTCATGGAATAGGATATCACTTTTATGCTGACGATACTCAGCTGTATTTGTGATTCAAACCGTCGGAATCTGCTGCAGCATTTGATATACTAAACGCTTGCCTAGCCAACATTCGATCCTGGATGTTGGAAAACTTATTGAAACTAAGTGACGATTAAACCGAGCTGCTGCTCATAGGACACCCTAAGCATGTGGCTGGATTTAAAGGCTTTGCTCTTCTAATAGGTGATGCTGTTGTGCGACCATCACCACGTTCTAGAATTTAGGTGTCGTTTTCGACAGCTGCCTACATTTTGAAAGCTTCATTCATAAGACTGCTTCTACATCTAGCCATCACGTCCGATCCCTATCTAAGATCAGGAGCTGTCTTCCACAGTGGCTTGCAAAAAAATTAACTAATTTAACTAGCTCCTTAGTTTTGTCTCGGCTTGATTATTGTAATTCCCTTTTGGCTGGACTAGCAAAGAAAGCAGCTAGGCCACTGCAGCTGGCTATGAATATGGCTGCAAGGCTAGTTTTCAAAGTCCCAGAGGTTTGAGCACGTGTCTCCTTTTGCTAAAAGATCTAGGATGGATGCCGGTTGAGCAACAGATACAGAGCAAAGTTCTTACACTGACCAACAAGGCCCACCACGGCTTGGCTTCGTACCTAGCTGAACTGCTGCACCAGTTTCAGCCTCTTCGCACCCTCAGGTCCAGTATGGACAATAAATTAGCTGCTCCATTCCTCCACTTAAAGACCGTTGGCGACAAAAGCTTTAGCTCTGCAGGTCCTAGACTTTGGAACTCGCATCCACAATTCTTATGCAACGACAACTACTCTCCTACTGCCGACTATGGCTCATCCTTTTCAGCGGTCCTGAGCTGCTACTTCTTTGCTACTCTCTACCTCAACTGCTCTCCTGACTCAGCTATGCTTCCCACTTTCTCTTTGTTTGGTGAGACAATGTCTGTTGGCTACCGAATGTGTACCAAAAGTCGCTTAGTCTGTGAGTGTGCTATACAAAAGTCTCCAGCGTAACGCCCACATTGTCTTTATCTCTTTGTGGAGTTACAGACGGAGATACATAACATTACATTCGATCACTGGTATAGAAGCATGTCGAAGCACAAAATCATCCCGTGTCTGGGGTTAGAATTTCTGCTCTAGCAGCTGCTGCCTACGAGCGATAATCGTGAGTGATTCAAGCAAATCTCCAACGTATTGGGCTCATCTTTACTTATGCAGCTTGCATCGGCATATTTGCCATGTTGATACGTCAAGGAATTGCCAGTCTACAAAACTGAAGTTCGTGCAGCTCTTTAATCCTGCCCCTGGACTGTCCATCAGGGAAGTGCAGCTTTTAGCTTGTGCAGTCACTCCAACTTCCGGTGACTAGGTGTTTCCATGCTGCTGCTTTACGTACCGGATGGGTAGCAGCAAGTGCCATTTCACTGGTATGCATAGGAGCTAGTGGTTTGTCACCAATGTGGAAACTAACCTTTATATTAACCTTGGAATTAATAGTCAGTCAAAGTGTCATTGAGGCATCTTAATTTCTAAGCTTTTAGCATAATAAAAATGAGAGGGTAATGCTTAAAGTATTAGTTTTTAATTTTTGAGGATTACTTTACCGACAACTGGTTGTTGGGGGCGCACCATGCTTATGTACAGTGAAATCTACTTAAATCTTGTAGAACTTGTTCGAATTTAGGAGAATTTCTAGTACTTCTTTTATAAATGTCCCCATAACCGTCCATGCCATTTAGCTTCAGGTCGTGTCTGTGCATCTTTGAATGAGAATGAGGCTGTTGTCGGACTGCTCGTAATGAATCGGCATTAGAACATGATGTAGGTAGTTTTTTAGCACCCTAAAGGAACTTAATCTCTTATCTCATGTCTGGGCACTTTCCAATTTGCTGCAAGAGAATCAATACCTGTGGGTCAGTGACTTGCTTGGTGTTAAGAATACATTAGTGAATAAGTATCATCCGTTGGCCGGCATGCGAATGTGAAGGCACTCACGACCACTGGTTAGTAAGACATCTGGCTTGTAACGTCCACAACTGAAACATGCTTTACACGAAAAGCACGAAAAACAGACGAGTTCAGGGGATGGTACTAAGAAGGGTAGAGAAGCGGTATAGATGATCTTTAGCTGAGACTTAAAAATGATGCAAGGTCATTGTAAGTAGTTGCCATAGCAGAAAAAGTGAGTGTCAAACCTTCGGCACAAACAAGCTAAAGGTTCGATCGCCAAGAGATTTCAATTTAGTGTGAGCGATGGCGAGATGACTAAATGCAGAGGAACTGCTATCACAAGAGCACGTGGCTGGAGGAGCAAGGAGGTTGAATAGGTAGTAAGTAGGCTGGTGCCAGTGATGAACCGACCTGTAAGCCATGCTGAGGATCTTGAAATCGATTCGATTCTTGTTAGGAAGCTACTGACTTTCAGACAGGATTGGTTTGATGTGGCAGCTATGCCGTTAATGACACACCAGACAAGCTGCCGAGTTTCATATCAATTGCAGCCGATTAAGGGTGCAGGCCAGGAGTCCTGAACAAAGGGAATTGAAATAATCTAGATGTAATTTCACTAATGCGTGCACCAGTTTGTCTGTCGTACTCTTATCTAGACAGACCCTGATTAATGAATGATATGCCTTATCTGGAGGTAGGTAGATTTAACGGAAGAAGAAATGTGCTTATCAAAAGACGTCGTTTACACCTAGATTACAAGCAAGCATCTTCAGAGTGAAGCTAGCAGAACCAATCTTGAGGGGTAGGTTTTCCAAATTTCGGCCGACACTTGGTTTTCCAATAACTATTAGGTCGGTTTTATCATCGTTAAGCTTCAGGAAGTGAGTAGCCATCCAAACGAAAATCTCGTCAACGCGAGTAGCAAGGGAATTAAGATTGACTACTGCTGAGCAAGGCTGAGAAGAGTCGAGGCCTATGTAGCATGGAAACTTGAGATACTCTCGTCTGGTCTCTCTGTTGCCATTATTTTATCGGAGACCGGAACGAGTGGTGCAAGACCAGCTCAGCCATGCTGGTTTGGCCGAGTGGTCAAGGTGCTCGCCCCGACCAAGGTAAGGTCGTGGGCTCAAGCCCTGCGGCATATGTGAGGCACCAGAATAGAGCTAAAGTTCTCTTGGGGCGCTGCACAAATGAAATATATATATATATATATATATCACCCACCTAGAGAGTTAGTTCCTGTCAGGTTTGAGATCAAATCACTCTGCCGAGTCAGAACTGCTGCACGTGTGTAACGATTTTCTCGTTGATGCTGACGTTAGTTGATAGTCTATCTGTTGGATCTATTGGCAACTGTTGATACCACTCGTTGCCGATTTATCTTGCATTACTGGCACTACACTGCGATGATTTATGTCCAATCTCAGTTGGGGGTTTCAGGGCACAGGTGTACTTTGCCATCGGCCATCTGGTAAACCTTTAAATTGTGGATGTACTCTAGGGATTTATTTTAGCTTAGATTTTTCACATTTAACACTCTGTTTTTGCCAATGCAATCGCCAAGCGAAATCTAGGCTGTCCTTTATATGCAGACCACCAATGCTACCTGTGCTATTGTCCCCCTTGCCTCCAGCATCTCTCTTAACCTTCTTGCAGCGTTTCCTTCTGACATTGCTCTTGCATGACAGCAAACTTTCTCAATTTGAATGATGACATAACCAGCCAAATAGTTATGGGGCAAGTTTCATGACAATCAGAGACTGGTAAGCATTACCCTCGAAGCAGACTTAGCCTGAGTATCTGCAAATTTGCTGTTTTGCAGGTTGCAAGGAATTGGGTCACCTCATCACTACCACTTGATAGAAGCATGGGTTATGCATACGACTGTGAAAGGGTTTCAGCTGGTACTCGAGTGCATGAAGAAACGTCTTGGAAGAGTCTAGCGTCCGTTTTCTCATTTATTGAAAATCAATTCCATCTCGAAGGAGCTGACTTGATTCCACGACTCGGTGAAGATTCGTTTCAGGTTTTGGATCGAGGACGTGCCCACGAATCGTCAACAGACGAAGCACAACCTTATCTCACGGAGCTTTCGGGAGGCCAGTCATCATCACCCGTCGCTGTTTCTGCCAATACAGAGGGGCCTGAGGAGCTTAGCACTGCCAGCCAGTTAGGCTCGAGTGAGCCCAGTCCTGTACAACTCAAGCCTAATTCACTCGACAGCGAACCAGTGCAGCCCGGTGCTCAGGAGATCGAGCACTCTGCAGCTGATACAGCTAGTCCTAGTCACGGCAAAGCTGACAATGTCGTATCGCCGCATTCAACTGACTTGGTCACAGGAGCTTCAGAGCAACCTGAAGATGCCAGGCTTGAAAGGAGCCGTTGTGAGATGCCTCCAACTAACGCAAGCTCTAATGAGGAAGGCACTAGTTCATTTGACACAAGCCAATGCCAGCTAGCAGCTTTGGCGAACGATGTGAAGGAGGGAGCAGCTGACTTGATTCCACGACTCGTGGAAGATTCGTTGCAGGTTTTGGATCGAGGACGTGCCCACGAATCGTCAACAGACGAAGCACAACCTTATCTCACGGAGCTTTCGGGAGGCCAGTCATCATCACCCGTCGCTGTTTCTGCCAATACAGAGGGGCCTGAGGAGCTTGGCGCTGCCAGCCAGTTAGGCTCGAATGAGCCCAGTCCTGTACAACTCAAGCCTAATTCACTCTACGGCGAACCAATGCAGCCCGCTGCTCAGGAGATCGAGCACTCTGCAGCTGATACAGCTAGTCTTTGTCACGGCAAAGCTGACACTGTCGAATCACCACATTCAACTGACTTGGTCACGGGAGCTTCAGAGCAACCTGAAGATGCCAGGCTTGAAAGGAGCCGTTGTGAGATGCCTCCAACTAACGCAAACTCTAATGAGGAAGGCATTAGTTCATTTGTCACAAGCCAATGCCTGCTAGCAGCTTTTGCAAACGACGTGGAAGGGAAAACCTTGCTGGATGCCCTGCAGGGCTGTATGGCTGATGGAAACAGATAGCAAGAACATTCAACCAAATAATGAGGTTGTAAATGATGACGGACCAGAGGGAAACTACCAGAACTACCGAGTGACTTCGGAAGATGGTGTGGTCCGAGACCCCATCTGGCATGATCCTGCTACCGAGGTGTCAGCTCGTGATGGTGATGCTGTCTGTCTAGGTGCTGCATTATATCTAGACTACTTAGAAGTAGTCGGTTTACCGAATGCTGGCAATTGCTCGTAGCTTCACCAAGCCGCTTTATGTTGCTCGTTGGGAGAATGCTGCTTCTGATCACTGTTCATGCTTCGATGCTGAACTATTTATCGGTGAACTATTCGTCGCATTAGCCACAGCAACTGGCTGAGCTACTACAGAAACTGAAAAGCCTGTATATAATAATATTGATGATAATACAGTCTTTCTCTGGCACCCTCATACAATCGAATCTCTACTTGGGCACTATACAACTTCGAGTAAGAGACGCAATAAGCAAGAGTTAATGACGAGCAAGGCTGTTATTTATACAAACATGCAAATCACACAAGAACCGTGCTTTGACAAGAATACAAACCCACACAAGGAAGCATTCAATGGGTACTCAGCTAGTATAAGCCAATCATGGTTTGTAGGATGCACATACGCACTCAAAGCAAGTTGTGGAATCTGCTCTATAACACAACTAAGTGAGACTGAGGTACGGCTACTAGAGTTCAACATTGGCACAAAGTCGCTAACGATCAAGATTTTGTCGATAGCTGGCATTATGTGGACTATACCTTTCCACTCTCATTGCAAAAGTCTTTGCACTATGGCTGTAGCTGCTGTGAGGTCGGTCGCGTATTAAAAGAGTTTTCAAGGACTCACGCTGAGATTATGAGCAGCACGAGGAAATATTTATTAACAACCCAAAAACAAGCACATGCTGTTGGTATGTATGCGTTTGGTGTCGCTGCACGATATTCGTGAGACCGAGTTCCGTAGTGTAGAACCTACAAAGCAAGAGTATCTACAGAGGGGCAGATTGGTGTTCTGGTATTACCTTAAAGCACGAGGAGGCCTAATTGGCTGCTGCAGTTTTTAGAAAAATTACGAAGAAGCTGAACATACAGGTAGAAGGGCCGTATAGGTCAAAGCAAAAGTTATACTTTGACCCTCACTTTTCCCATCTACTAGGCGCCACAGCAGCTTCTGCAGTAAAGTGTTTTTATGAATGAATTCACAACGCATTTTACGAACCCGTCTACTGGGTTCTTTTTGTCAAGGACGATCGCGCCGTCAATGGCCTGAGGCGGTTGGCGACGCATAGACGGACATCAACGAGATATACAACTGAACTGCTGCTAATGATTTTGTTAAGTGTGCACTGTGAATCCCACGCATTAAACTGCTCGCCAATTAGGGTTCGACAGATTACCGTTGGATTTTATATATCCAGCAAATTTAATTTCGCTGTGCACACGCCCACTTATGTAAATGAGCTTCGACGCCGGACGCCTGCTTTGCTATCCATTTTAGTTCCCATCAAATCCTCCACAAATCAACTGCACACAGCTCAAAAAAGTTTGGACTATCCAACTACGCTACGTGTACAGCCTACTCAGAAAAGTTCTCGTGATTCCGGTCAGTCGTTCTCATGAAGTCCACTAAAAAAACATTAAAGAGGCCCAGGCCAATACTGCAATTCACAGCGTTCCACACCGAAACGAAAAAATCCTGCTCGAAAAGCAACTTTTTTGATTGCATACGGCAGCACGCAGTGCGACAATTGCACTTAAAAAATTTCACTTATATTGGCACGGCCGTTCTCGTGCAATGCCCTGAGATCGACTGCAGTAGCCCGAGCCGATACCGAAATCCACTTCAATCCATCGAATCCACCTCAATAAATCGAAATAGATTGCGCCGAGCTCAAGTTTTTATTGCATATTTAAGTGCACTGTGCTACATTCACAGCCACGTTAAATAAAAAAGTTGTGCATCTTCGGACTGTGGCAATGCACTGCAATCGTCCAAAATGACCCGGGAAACTACATGAATCCACTATATTCCACTAGAAATCATCCTGAAATCGCCATAGCCATCTAGTTGAGATTGAATTTAAGACTAGAAGCAGTTAAAAGTGCACCCACAAAATTTCGCTGTTCTCATGCAATGCACTGCCAGACTGCAACGGCCCGGTCTCTATCGAAGTCCAATTAAATGCGTCACAATCCGCCACACAGCTACCAGTTCGCGTACCCTAGAACCTCTACTTATGATTGCACACTGCTCTACTCTACGGTTATTGTGTACTCGCGTAACTTCACTGTAATTGCCTCGACCATTCTTTAGCTATGCACGGCAATCGACTAAAATGGCCCGGGCTAGTACGTCAATCCACCGAAACCCGCCGGCAAACGACCAGAAGGCGTACACTTTAAGGTCTAATAGTGATTGTGCGTTGCTGTAACCGTAACATTTGGTTACTGTTTAATCGCACAATTTCACAACAGGTGACTCGACCATTCGGCAGCAATGCATTGCAATCGACTACAATGGCTTCGGCAAATATCGAAATCTACAGCAATCGGATGTAAAATATCATAAAATCGGTTTTGCAATGCTCCAATTTAGAACGCATGTTACAAAGCACGCTAGTTAAAGTTAGCCACATTATTTTAAGTGATAGCGCTCGTATAATCTTGGGCAATGCATGACTCTCAACGGCTCAGCTCGAAGTAGCAATCCACAACAATCCGTGACAAATTGACTAAACATTGCTGTACGAAGTACGTTTCTTTGCGCTAAAAGTGAAATCGTAGTACATTCAAGCTACTTTGCACGTTAGTTGTCAACATGCATGGCAATTGACACAAATGGCACGGACCAATACTGCAATATGCAGCAAATCGACGAGAAATTGTTGGCACCAAGGTCCGATTGTCATTCCACGTAACATCTCACTGCGCGTGCACATACTTTCAAACCTTTCAACCAGCTCTGACTGTTCTATCGTACGAAATTCATGACAATCGATGGCAGTGGCACGGGCGAATATGGCAATCCATTACGATCCAACACACCTATTTAGGACAGCATTTAGTGGGTTCCTGTGATTCATCATTGATGTGCTTATGCGTGCTGACATTGTGCATGCTGCCACTAACCACATTTGCATGCTGACCCTGTGCATGTTACCCCTAACCACGTTATTCAATTTGTTTGTTTATCAAGCAAAGCCGAGCTGGTTTGGTCTAGCGGTTAAGGTGCTCGCCCCGACCAAGGTCTGACTGAGGTTGAGGGCTCGAGCCCAGAGGCATATGTGGAGCGCCTGAATAGAGATTAAGTTCTCTTGGAGTGCTCTATAAATGAATTATTATTATAAGCATGATATTACTCACCATTCAATTGCATTTTCCTTTGCAGCAAATGTAAAGCGCCTAGAGAGAGATTGAGTTCTCTGAGGGTGCTTTATCAAGTGCATTATTATTGTTATTATCGAAAATCCCCGGAAAGTGACTGGGCTAAGATCAAAATATCTTACCTGTCACAGCGCACCGTGCCTAAAGTGCCCTTACATTCAACTAAGCAATCGACGTACAATCGCAAGGAATGAATTACAATCGACAGCTAATGGCCCGTGCCAACACCCCGATTTGCCGTAAATCGACGAGAAGTTTGCAGAGCGAAGCCCCAATTGTCATTACATGTAACATTCTGCTGCGTCTAAAGTTAAATCGTGGCGTTTTTAAGAGGCTTTGCTCGCTAACTGTCAGCAATCCATGGCAATCCACAGCAAAAGTAGGGGCCGCTAGGGCAATCCGTGGAATATTGACAACATTGGCTGCAAGAAACTGCAACTTTCATTCCACGTAACATGCACCTACGCGCGCCCACAATGTTCACCCATTGTACACGTTCTATCGAAGGCAAGGTACGGCAATCGACGGCAATGGCCCGTTGAAATAACCCAATCCCTGATGATCCCGGCCCAATACCATAACTTGAGGCAAATCGACGGGAAATCGACAGTGCGAAGCCCCAATTGTTGTTACATATAACATTTTGCTGCATCCAAAGTGAAACCGTGGAATTTTAAAGATGCTTTGCTCGTTAACTGTCAGCAATACGCGGCAATCCACAGGAATGGTCGGGACCGACAGAGCGATCCAAGGAAAAATGGCAAGACTGGCTGCAAGAAACGGCAACTCTCAATCTACATAACTGTTCGCGTGCATAACGATAATCCAACGTTCATGTGATTGATTTATTGTGGTGCTGTAGGCATACAGGCCGGTGGAGGTAATGATCATATTATTCACCGGTCATTTCGGTGGCCTGATCCCTCCGATAGCCATCTTACAGGCAAGCAAGGGAAATGTGAAGCCCGAAATGGACTAAGAAGAACTATATCAGTTTATCTCGAGTCACAAGGCCGGCGGCGATGTGTGTAGCACTAAGCTTAGAGCATGCAGACGGCTGGGCGAGAGTCTGAGCATAATTGACCTGCGAAAAGCATACTTGCAGGTGCATGTTTACCCAGCTCTCTGGCAAAATCGGGTCGTGGAGTAAGAGGGTCGTCGGTATTGCCTAACGCGACTGGGATTTGGACTTATGTCGCCCCGAAAATAATGACCTCGATAATGACAAAGGTTGCGTCCATGAACGAGCAAGTTCGTGCTGGCACTGATTCGTTTGTTGACGATATTATAGTCAACAACAGCGTCGTCTCAAATGCTAAGGTCACCGACATGCTGCGAAGATTCGGTTTGAAGGCGAAGCCACCGGAAAGCCTCATCGAAGGACGGGTTCTTAGACTTCACATGTTCGGGCCGAAGAAAGGTGAAGAGCTTCGTTGGCGCCGTGATAACTTGGTGAGCGCATTGCCTGATCCATTATCGCCACGGCAGCTATTTTCGTGGTGTGATCAACTTATCGGGCTAGTTCCAGTGGCAGGCTGGCTTCGCCCAGCCTGCAGTTAGTTGGAGCCGCTGGCTACGCCGGCTGGGACTCAGTCGTTGGTTCAATTGTCGTGGCCAGGGCGATTGAATACCTGCACCGGCTGCATGCCGAAGATCCAGTTTCAGGCAGTTCGAACGCACCAAATCTGGATAGCCGTATCGTCTGGTGTGACGCCAGCAGCCTTTCGATCGGCACGTGCCTAGATATAGGAGGAAGAATAGTAGAGAATGCCTCCTATCTTCGGAAAGCTGACGACGTAGCCCACATCAATCATGATGAGCTGGAGGCCGTCATCGAGGATCTCAATTTGGCAATGGCTTGAAGCTTACGGCAGATAGAGATTCGGACAGATTCAGCAACTGTCTACGGATGGCTACAATCGCTGCTGATTGACGATGAGAGCCGGGACGAGCCCACGGCATGAGGGAGGCGCTCAACGGATGCAGGCTAGCATTGATCGCCGACACGGTGTCCGAGTGCGGACTGCAGGCTTCGGTGGTTGTGGTGCGATCATCTGACAACAAAGCCGACCAGCTGACCTGTGTCGCACAGAAGTGGGTGGGGCAATGTAAGCTGTCTCGCTCTCCCAGAGCAAGCGTCTTCGTCGACGGTTAGCATCGACTCAAAGAGTTTCTACAGCCTACACCACTTCGGGGTAGGCAGAAAACTCTACCTTGCCAGAATGTGATACCCGGAAGCTGTTATACTGAGAAAAGACTCGAAGCCGTCGTGAAGGCTATCCCTATTTGCAAGTCGATCGATCCTGCACCAGTCGTATGGAGTCTAGGCATGCTGGATGCAAGCGATAATTGGCAGCGCCAAGCCTGCGACCTACCACATTTCAAGGGCCAAAATATCTGACCGCAATAGATTGTGGGTCCAGTCGGTTCGCGGTTTGGATGCGAGTACCTGACGAAGGAGAAAACTCCGTCATGCGAAATCTTGACGAAGGTTTTAGGGAGCGAGGCTCTCCGCTGCAATTGCTCATGAATACCGGTAATAATGATAATTATGCACTTGATAAAGCGCTCTTGTACCCAGGCTGGGTTCGGTTGGCTGGGACCGGACGGCTATAGTGAGGGTTAGGGTCACCGGCTAGGCCGGCGTCGGACCTACGGCACGGCCGGATGTATGCAGTGACGTGAGGTCACCGGGGCTCTTGGGTACGGGAAGTTGGCCAAGTAAGTCGTGGTGTTGGAGGCTCCCGGTCTCACCGAGTTATGCAACTGGATTCGTGCAGACGTGCTCCGGCGATGCGGCCACGCACACAAGGGAACGAGTACCCAAGGCCCGAGCGGAGCTGGATAGCTCGCTCGTTGTTGACTTGTTTTTATTCCGCTTTCCCCATGTAACGTGTTCGTGACCCCCCCGTGTGTCGGCGTCTTTCGGTGGAAGCTTACGACTGTGGTAGTTGTCGACTCGGACTAGCCAGCAGTTACTCAGCCAGCCTGGTTTTGGACGGCGTACGCTCGTACTGTTGGACTCCGAGTCAGTACAACGACAGGACTGCGGAAGCCGACTGACCCCAACTAACACGTTTGTTCACGCTTGCTGCGTCTTCTTGCGCCCCGTAGTGGACTGTGCATAGGACCCTCCCTGTAGACTTGTTTAGTTGCTCTGTTGTTGTTGGCGCATGCGTTAATATAATGAGGTTTAACCTGACGGCCGCTCGTCTTACCCTAGCTCGGCGGCATGGCGAGCGGCAGCGTGGAATGAGTATGGCGGGGTTTGGCGGGAAACAGCCTCTGACCCCTGGAACCCGGTTACACTCTTAGAGAACTCAATCTCTTTCTAAGCCCTTTGCATTTTCTGCAAAGGGAAACGCGATTGAATGGTAAACGTATCATGCTTGTGTGCTTTGATGTGCCTTGCACGAAGAACGCCCGCACAGAACCAACACCAACAGTTTATTCTACTACAGAGCAGAGGGAGCACGACTTCACTCGCCCCTCTCTCCCTACTGAATCCCCCTCCTCGCCCACGGCTGTTTTGGCCGACCCCGATGGTGAGTCCACCATCTGACTGTGGTTACCGGCCTGTCCAAACCACACCACAGGCGGACCACAGCTATGCACCACCGGTGATGCTCCTGACAGCTGTTTAAGGAGGGAGCGGTACCGGCCTGCATATAATCAGACCACAGCTTGATAAACGACATGAATAACATTATTAGGGGTGACATGCACAGGGTCAGCATGCAAGTGTGGTTAGTGGCAGCATGCACAGTGTCAGCACACATAAGCTCATAAAGGACGAATCACAGAGACTCACTAAATGCTGTCATAAATTGGTGAGTTTTTGTTCTTTTTAAATGTGGTCAAGTCATGGGATGTTGTAACGCAAGTCGGGAGTGAGTTCCAGGCTTTGGGAGCATACGAACTAAATGCACGGTCTCCAAAGGATTTGAGGTTTGTACGAGGTATTGGCAAACGGTTATATTCCGAAAAGCTGGTGGTACAATGCTTGGCCTGGTAGGGAAGCAGATCTGAGAGATAGGATGGAGCCAAAGAATAAAGGGACCTAAAGGTGAGCGACAAAACCTTGAAGTCAATCCGTTGCTTGACTGATAGCCAGTGCAGGTCGGCGAGAAGTGGTGTGATGTGGCAATTGCGACGCTGACGTCAGACAACCCTAGCTGCAGAGTTTTTCACCTGCTTTAATCGCCTGATTGTACATGCCGGTTTAGGACAGCAAGCAGAGAGTTACAGAAGTCAAGACGGGATGTCACAAATGCATGGACCAACTTAGATGTGATATCCTTAACAAGCCCGAATTTCGGCAATGTTATGTAGATGAAAGTAGGCAGACCTGATTGGAGCTGATGTGGTCGTCTAACGAAAGGTCACTGGAGCATAACACCTAGATTTTTTGCAGATTCAACAGGATATGCTGGCAGAGCCAATTTTGAGCGTTGAAATTTCCAATTTCTGAATCGCACTTGGTTTCCCATAACTAGTTAGTTGTAATACCATTCAATTTAAGAAAATTTGCTGACATCCATGTGCAAATGTCATCAGTACACGGAGCAAGGGGGGGGTTGAGAGAATTCATGATGCTCGAAGGCTGGGAGGGATCAAAGCAAAGGTACAAATGAGTGTCATCCGCATAGAAGTGAAAGTCTAGATTGTGCTTGGCAATCACACCGGCAAGAGGGAGAGTGTAAACTGTGAAAAGAACCGGACCTAGCACGGAGCCCTGAGGTAACCAATATGTCAGATGTACCTCGGATGATCGTCGCCCATTCACGCCAATACTCAGGAGTCTCCCACTGATATAGGACCTGAACCATTGCAGAACAATGTCGTTGTGAGTTTTCGTTCAACAGCTCACCGAGGTCTTTGCTACCGTTGGGGTATGGAGCACACCTATCGTTTCGCTGATAAACCTTCCGGCACGGCATGGTTGAGCGGAATCATATGTTCATCAAGGAAATGGCTGCTCGTATTGGAAAGGATGTCCTGACGACGGTGTATTGGTACAACATTTCACCAAAAGCAGACTTGGACAAGGAATCGGTGCCAAGCCGAATTCTATTCTCCTATGGAGAAGCCCTCTCGTCAGGGCACAGACGAATCGCCGTCCTAGGACCGCTCACTATGCGGTCGGCAGGTGAGCTATTGTGAAGTGGCAAGGCGCTCGTTGCACGACAGAGTGGCCCAAGGGCACGGTGACCAGCGAGGGCCAGGTCCTTGAAATCAAGGTCGAAGGTGTGCGCCGCCACGTGTCCGACCTGCGCCTCTTGCCCGGACAAGAAGGGGCCCCCTGCACCTGAAGTCGTCAGTACTGAACCATGGCTGAGGACTGGGCGCAGTGTGACACTTTCTCGCCGTTACGATGACTATGTTTTAACAGGATATTTCACTAGTTCTGTATGTCGTAGTTAAGTTTGCACGCGCATGATCTAGAGATCAAGGGAACGTGATTGATTTTTTGCGGTGCTACAAGCATATAGGCCGGCGGAGTTTGTGGTCATATTATTCACCATGTTCAGCTTTTGACCTGCTTTCATGCTAATGGTCCAGCAGAGTTTTAGAGCTGCCGCTTGATTATGCACCATGCCGGTTTATGGGGAAGGGTATATATATGCGAGCCGAGGCCTACAGAGGCCGGGCAGTCCGGACGCCGGCTGAGAGCCGGACGGCTGTGTCGGGATGCACTGCAAGTGCTAGCGAGAATAAAAGTCTTGGTGAATCCACTTCGGAATTTTTGTGTTATCGCGTACGTTCTGAGGAGGAAGACTTTAATCTACAGTTCGCGTTCAAACGACGGAAATGTACCAAATTAACCGAAATGGCCCGGGAAATGTGCCAATCCATAACGGCCTGTTTCAAATGAACCGACAGCTGCTAAGAGAAGCTCCAACATTTCTTTAGTATTGCACTACACTGTAGTATAGGTGAGGCCACATTCTTTTAAACAATCGATAACGAACAACCAAGGGCAAGGCATGGCAATGGCCCGGCCTCTACTGCAATCTGTTTCAAATCTTTTGGAAAGCGCCTGTTTGAATTTGTAATTATCCTACCACACAAAGCTCACCGTGGGCGCACATACTGTCATTTTTCGCGTTCAATCTTGGGCAACGCATGGTATTCAACGGCAATTGCCCGAGACAATGCAGCAATCTACGATTGTCGGTTACAATTACAATCAGAGCTGGTGGGAGGAGATCGCATTCTTCTGGCGTATGACAGCGCTCTGCATCGAAAGTGCAGCCGCGTCCTTTTAATCAATTGCGAACGTACAATTGAGGGAAACGCACGGCACACGACGGCAACGGCCTGGGAAAATACGAAAATCTATAACGGTCCATTAAAAACAGACTGGACGCTGCATATTGGTGACTCTCCCACTTTGATTTCTCGTTTGTTGCATACTCTATTTTTGGTGTACCCAGGACATGCTATTTGTAATGCTAGCTCTGGGTCACTGCATTGCAATTGACGCAAGTGGCCTTTGCCAATGCAGCACTCTTCTGCCATCCACCAAAAATCGACAGCACGTGGGCCGTGCGAACCTAAAGTACACGTGATCCGTGATGACATGCCTAGGTAAGGTGATTGCTTTTAATGGCTTCCCGTCAAGAGGTCGTGCATTCGAATCCTGCGGTGGGCGGTCCTTTATCGAAGCTGTAGCTGCGGTAGCAATAGCCGTAGAGGCCCTGCTGGCGCTATACAAAAGAGGCTGCTAAATCAGCCAGTATTTTTATTTTACACATGAGATACTACGTTGCAATTTTTTAAAGTGCGACGTTAGACGTTATTGCAATACAAATATTGCAATAAAGGCTCGGCCCTTGTCGTCAATTTCCATGAGGTTCGCAGGAGTGCAGGTGAATGACTAGATTAACAACGGCGAGGCGAGTGGTACGACGCTTGGCCGCCTGGTGGGGGAGAATATGTGAAAGGTGGGCTGGAGCCAAAGAATGAAGGGACCTAACAGTCAGTGAATGAACATTGAAGTCGATGAGCAGTGGGGCCGGTAGTCAATGCAAGCCAACGAAAACTGGTGTGATGTGGCAACCACCACGCTCATGTCAGACAAGCCTAGCTGTTGAGTTCTACACCAGCTGTAAGCATTTGATTGCACATGGTGATATATCGGCAATCGCTCGTTCATTATTTGCCGTCCACATCAACGCATGTTGTATTGCTGCGGCTCCGGAGGCGGCAGCGGCAACGCTAGTGGAGTCTTAGGGAGACGCAGTTCGGACATGAGCGTTAAACGAGACTCGATCTTTATTCCCTCAACAGCTGCATATTAAATAAAACCAATAACCTGCGGTGACTATGCAATCGTGCACGATTAGCTAAATGTAGCCTCTCCATGTTTGTGAGATTGAGTGGGCTGGATGTACTGTGCGCACACAAAAAAACATGGCCATTGAGTGAGCTCTAGTAATCTCTCAGTCATCATACTATTTTCGTTTGCCTAGGTAGCTTGGTCAAATAAAGTTGGTCTACGGTGGTTGTGAGGAGCACACCATGGACCTACAGCTTGAACAGTACGGCATTGGAAGAGCACAGCATGTCCAATGCTGTGCAATGCTCGACAATACATGTGGGACATGACATTGCCGTTTTCGAATTCCCTTTAAAGTTACCTACGTACCTTACTTACCTTCCTTTTAACCGTCCGTGCCTACTTTCAGCTACACAACTTTGCTAAAATTCGGGCTTGTTTAGATAAGGATACCACGTCTAAGTTAGTCCATGCATTTGTTACATCCCGTCTTGACTTCTGCAACTCACTGCTTGCTGGCCTGCCGGCATGTGCAATCAGGCGATTGCAGCTGGTGCAAAACTCTGCAGCTAGGCTTGTCTGTCCTGAGCATCGCAGTTGCCATATTACACCACTTCTCATCGACCTCCACTGGCTAAGTGACGGATCGATTTCAAGGTTTTGTCGCTCACTTTTAGGTCACTTCATTCGTTGGCTCCAGCGTATCTCTCAGATCTACTCCTCCACCAGGCCAAGCATCGTACCGACCCCTTTTCGGAATCCGACAGTTTGCCAATACCTCGTACAAACCTCAAATCTTTTGGAGACCGTGCATTTAGTTCGTATGCTCCCAAAGCCTGGAACTCCCTCCCGACTTGCGTCAGAACATCCTCTGACTTGACTACATTTAAAAGGAACTTAAAAACACCTATTTAGGACAGCATTTAGTGGGTCCCTGTGATTTTTCCTTCATGTGCTTATGTGTGCTGACACTGTGCATGCTGCCACTAACCACATTTGCATGCTGACCCTGTGCATGTCACCCCTAAGCATGTTATTCATGTTGTTTATCAAGCATGATATTACTCACGATTCAATTGCGTTTCCCTTTGCAGCAAATGTAAAGCGCCTAGAAAGAGATTGAGTGCTCTGAGGGCGCTTTATCATGTGCATTATTATTATTATTATTATTATTATTATTATTATGGCCCGGCCTCTACGACAGTCTATTTCAAATTTGCTAGAAATCGGCTCCTTGAATTTGTAATTATCCTACCTCATAACGCTTATTGTGGGCACACATACTGTCATTTTTAGACTTCAATCTTGGGCAATGCATGGCATACGACGGCAATTGCCCGTGACAATATCAAAATCCATGATTGTTTGTTACAAGTACAAGCAAAGCTGGTGGAATCATATTAAACCTGTTTTCCGTATTACAGTGCGCTTTATTAAAAGTTCAACTGCATCGTTTCAACCGACCGTGAATTCGACGGTAACGCACGGCTAGTGACGGTAACGGCCGGGGCAAATACCCTAACTAACGACGAATGGACGAGAAATTTGCAGGGCGAAGCCCAAATTGTCAGTACATATAACATTCCGCTGCGTCCAAAGAGAAACCTTGGCATTTTCAAGGCGCTTTGCTCGTTAACTGTCAGCAATGCATGGCAATAGACTGCAATGGTCGGGGCCAATACTGCAATCCATCGCATTCCGCTACAAAGTGCCCCAAAATCGGCTTCTTAATGCTTTAATTTTGAATGCATATTGCTAAAAACTCTGTTAAAAGTGCAACCACGTGATTATATACCGATTGCTCTCGTAAAATCTTGGGCAATGTATTGCAATAGCTAGGCTCGAAGTTTCAATCCGTAACAATCCGTGGCAAACCGACAACAAATTTGCTGGGTGAAGTGCTAATTTTTATTGAGTGAATAATTTCACTACGTTCAAATTGGAACCGTGGAGTTGTCAGGCTTTATTTGCCTGTTTATTGCCAACGATGCACGGTAATCGACAGCAATGGTCGGGGCCAATACAGCATTCGGTGGATGATCGGCAAGATTGGCTTCACGAAACTGCAACTCTTATTCCACGTAACGTCTAACTGTGCGCGCGGATAATTTTCACCCAGTGTTCTTGTTCAACCCGTGGCAATGTCAGTGGCCCGTTGAAATACGCCAATCCGTAGCGGTCCGTTACAAATGGACCGACAGTTGCTGAGAGATGCTCCAACGTTTCTTGCATATTGTAGTACACTGCATTAAAAATGCAATCACATCCTTTTAAACAATTGAGAGTGCACAATCGGAGGCAATGCACGGCAATCAACGGCAATGACCCGGCTTCTACCAAAATCTATTTCAGATTGACTAGACATTGGCTATTCGAAGCTTCAGGTATCATGCCAAATAACGTTCACTATGGGCGTACATACTTCCAGCCTATTGTGTGCTGTCAATCTCGGTCAATCAATGACAATCGAAGGCAATGGCAAGGGAAAATACGGCAATCGGTGACGCTCTGTTACAATTACACACTAAGCTAGTGGGAGAATATCAAGTTGTTATCACTTAGTAAAGGGCTCTGTATTAAAAGTGCAACCACATCATTTCACGAAATCTTGAACTTGTAATCGAGGGCGATTAATGGCAATCGACGGCAATGGCTCGGAAAATACGGCAGTCCATAGCGCACCTTCACTAATAGACGGATAGTTGACGGTCGATGCTCCCATTGATTTTTTCCTTTTCGGTATACGCTAGTTCGGGAGCTTCCCGGAAATGCCAATGCTGGTGATAGCTCTCGGTCAGTGCATTGCAACCAGTGGAGATGGCCCTTACCAATGCAGCGATCTTCTGCAATCAGTCGCCAATACATAGGCTGGTCAAAGCTAAAGTTATACATCGGGTACGTCTGTGAACTTTTTTTAAGCGGTCACCTTCCATTTCAGCACAATATATGCGTTCAATTTCGGGCAATGTATAGGAATCGATTGCTAATCCTCGGGAAAATCCCGTAATTCATTAATAACTTTCAACAATCAGCTAACAATTGGCTACGGGAAGTTTTAATTCTCATGGCATAGTTGTGAATTAAATTCTAAAAGTTTAAAGGTCATCCAAAATGTCAATGTCATTTTGCACATTTACTTTATAAGTTTTGCAATGCACTGGACATGCTGTGCTCTTCCATTTTTGTAATGCTCAAGCTGTAGGTCCATGGTAGGCATTTCACAATCACCGTAGACCAACTCCGGTTGACCGATATACCTAGGCCCACAAAAAATTGGAACGACGAAGGAGATATCACTAGTGCTCACTCAACGATCATGCTGCTTTGTTTCCTCAACGCCACAGCCAACGCACTCATTCTCTCAAATCTGGCCAGGCGACATTTGCTAATCGTGCATAATGGCATAGTCATCGCAGGTTAATGGTTTCTATTTAATCGTGTCAGCAGCATGGAAATGGATGTTTAAGAATAAGGACGATTTATGTAATCACCATCAAGCATTGGTAACGCGGTCTATACAGCATCTGTAAAGAGCCTAGAATGAAATACCGTTCTCTGAGGGTACTATACAAAATATTACTATTATCATTGTTATCTCAGCCTATTTGCCACGGATTGCGGTATGGGCCCTGCCATTGTTGTCCATTGCCGTGTATTGTTGACCATTAGCGTGTAAAATAGCTTGAAAGTTGTATCGTTTCTTTTTAGCTCGAAGAAATGTGTCACGTGATGACAATTAGTGCTTTGTGCAGCCAATTTGTGGTCGATTTGCCACATATTGCCGTGGATTGCTGTTTCTTGCCGAGCTGCTTACAATTATAATGATTCATTTGATAAAACACCCTCGGAGAACTTGATCTCTTTCTACGCACATTGAAATTGCTGCAAATGAACCAGTTGCCATAGATTGCCTTGCATCGAACAAGATTGTACGAGTGATATTGATCAAAAAGATGCGGCTGACTTTAACCAATGTGCTTTGCAACATGCCTTCTAAATTGGAGCATTGCGAAACCGATTTCAAAGCATTTCGCTTCAGATTGCTGTAGATTGCGATATTGGCCCTGGAAATTGCAGCCAATTATATAATTGCAATGCATTGCTGACGACGGTCGAGCCGATTGTAGTGAAATCGTGCGACTACACAATAACCGAAGATTAGAGCAACGTGTAATCACTATTAGACCCTAAAGTGTACGAATTCTGGTCGTTTTGCTGAGGGTTTCGGTGGATTGACGTACTGGCTCGGGCCATTGCAGTCGATTGCATTGAATTTTTGCAGAATGGTCGAGAAAATTGCAGTGAATTTGTGCGAGTACACAATTTTCTAGCGTAGGCGTTCTCGTCGGCGTGCGGTGAGTTGCAGGGGATTTCAGCGGATTGTGACACATTGATGTATATTGCGATGTGGGACCAGAAAGTTACAGTCGATTGCAGTGCATTGCATGAGAACGTGTGTGAACAATGGAGCAAAATTGTGTGGGTGCATTTTGAACTGAATCTAGTCTTATAAGCAATGTAAATTAGAGCTTCGCAATGAAGATTTGAGAATGATTTTCAGTGGAATAGAGTGGGTTGATGTAGTTTCTCAGGTCATTTTGGGCGATTGCCGCACATTGCCAGAGTATGAGGATGGACAAATCTTTAATTTTACTGTACTGTGCACACGACACGGTGCACTTTAATATGCAATAAAAGCTGGAGCTCGGCGCAATCTATTTCTATTTTCTTACGGTGGATTAGGTGGATTGAAGGGTGTTGCGGTTTCGGCCTAGGCCACTCCAGTTGAATGCAGCGTATTGCACAAGAATGACCTAGCCAATGGCAGTGAAATATTTTAAGTGCAGTTGTCGCAGAGTGTGCATATTCAATCAAAAAAGGAGCTTTTTGGACAGGACTACCTTAGTTGGGTGGTGGCATGCAGTGGATTGCTGTGGATTGCCGTATTGGCCCGGGACAATGCAATCTTATTTTAGTGCACTTCGTGAAAACGCGTTAGCGGAATCTCGCTAAAATTTCTGGGTACATTTTGCATGTGGCGTAGTTTGATATTCCAAATTTTTCGGAGCTGTTTGCAGCTGATTTTTGGTGGATTGAAGGGAATTAAAATATATTTTGGGGGTTTGCAATACAGGCCTCCGGCGTTGAAGCTCAAGCGTGCGTTCGCACAGTGACATGAAATTTGGTGGATAGATAAATCTGACGTGTACAACAATATCAGCCCCAAATTTGAGCTCGGCGACGCCGAAATTTAGTTAGTGTTACCCTAATTAGAGTGGATTGTAGTAATTCGTCGAACCCAGAGCGTTTGCTCAGTCGACAGCAACCCGTACGACGACTGCAAATGTTAAGCTTCAGCAGGGCAATATGTGCAGGCGGCGAGAACGTGCCATGGCGACGTAATCACGCCGGGGCGTCACAGCTCTGTGATGTCATAATTTCACCGTGGCATCACAGTACAGCAGAAGCACAGCTACAGGTGGGATGCATTCCGCACCGAAGGGAGGTAATTTTTTTGAACGAGGCTCACTGTCTCACTCTTTCAAACAGCGTGCGAGAGCTAGTGAACCAAGCTTTTGCTCTGCAGACTTTCGGGGCTTCGGTACTCGAACCAGTTCGCAGGATATCCCCGGCCCTGCTGCTACCATCCGACGGGTGAAAATACGGTCTAATAAACTACTCCGTGCGACGCAAGCACCGAGCGACTAGCTGTCACGTGACTCTCGCCTGATGCTTCAGCTCAGAGATTGTGCTCCAAACTGAGTTGCGCACTAGAAGACAGCCTGGCCATTCTGCTGCCCTAACGTGCTCAGCCTAACCATGTTATTCATGTCGTTTATCAAGCATGATACCACTCACCATTCGATCGTATTTCCTTTGCAGCAGATGTAAAGCGTCTAGAAAGAGATTGAGTTCTCTGATAGCACTTTATCAAGTGTATTATTATTATTATTATTATTATTATTATTGCAGTCGTATCCTCATTTGTCAGTATAGAACCTGAGCCCCAGAAGTGGCTCAGTGTTGGCGTGTGGCCCGAGTGTGTGTGTGGCAACGGCCAAAGCAGAATGCTGCAGCCTCTCGTAGCTGTTGAGGCTTCGAACGCCTTTCCCGGAGTCCGTCTGACCGCGGCTCTCGCGTGCTGCCGGCCGTGACAGCCCGCAAGGCGAGCCCTTCGCAGCTGCCTTCTCTGAGCTCTCACGTACGTTCTTCTGCTGTCGATCGCTTGCTCCAAGTTGTGTGCTGCCAGACATGAGTGGGAATCAATTGCAGGCTCTCGTACTGCACAAGAGCAGCAGAGTATTGCTGAGCAGCCTGGCTTCGGAGCCGCCATTGCCGCCATCCGGGCTCCAGCAGCACCGGTTGGCAATTGGGATTCATGTTTCGATCGATTCGGATACAAGTTCAATGCCGGTGAGCGGATTCGGTTGATTGCTCGACTTGCACACCCGTGATCTCCCGTGATCTGAAGACAAGTTGGCTGCCTGCCGCTGACTTTGTGCATCTCCTGCTTTGCAGCCTGCCACTTTTCAGAGTGGGTGTATTTGCCTTTTATCGCTTGACCGTTGTTACAGCCGATGAGAATCTTTTCATTTCTGTGACTCTGTGTGTATCACGTTATTCCAGGTAGTGAGCCCACTGCATACTTTGTCAATAAATGTTGCAGAGAAAAAGCTTTCTAGAATTCTCTTTTCCCGAATAGGATGCTGCTTATGTGAGAAACAAGGTAGTCAATCAAGCTTTGGCCCTCTAGTAAACTCTGCAGCATGTACACGGCAAGTAGTGGCCCTGCCTGGGGTGATAATGCTGCTGTGAAGATGCCTATTTTGAAACTACTTTTCTAGCCATCACTTGCTACTATTCATTCTCTGCAGACTTCCTCAACTGGTCACCGAACTACTCAATACTTGTCACAATTTCATTATTGAATGAAACCCAGTCTATTGTGAATGAAGAAGCAACACTGTTGGCTACCGATTGCACATCACATTCCACTTTGCCTTTTAATGGGCTGTAGAATAATGTCCTTAAGCGTTAACATCCACCTGTAATCCTCTCTCAGTTTAGTTACAAACGAAACCACATTCCTCTGCATTTACACTTGTGTAAATGTGGCAGCCATATGGTCACGTGATGAGATGGGGCACATCGAGCTGTTTAATTCGAGTTGTAACCCCCCCTTTGCACTTATTCAATGCCTGTGACTTCGGTAACTCATGAACATATTGGTCGAAGACTTAGTGTATACCATTTACATGCAGTCTATTTTTCAAACTCCTTAAGCCTTTACCCAAAGAAAACAGAGCCAGCCACAAGGTTTTCTCTCCAATGGTTGCCCAGAGGCTGCTCACTAACCACAGCAGCTGCTGCAGTCAAGTCGGTGGCAGTGCAGGTGACAATGTAAGGCTTGTGTGCATGCCCTTGACGTCGTGCATGCCCCAGCTGGCAAGGTTTGACACGACCCTTCCCCAGTTTAGTCAATGGAATATGGGCTAGGGCTCATGCATTGGCATGCCCATCCATTGGCAGACTTGTGAGTCATGCAGCTGAGTCAGTGTGTCACTCCAGTTACTCTTGAATGAAGAATCACAAAATGTCTCTCCAATTGCAACGAGAGGCCTCGTATTAACAGCTGCTTCAGTGTTAGTTCCTGCTGGAGTCTCGCGCTGCTGAAGCTTCTTGTCTTGCTGCATCTACTCTGTTCCTGTCGAGCTGCTAAGCACTGCTTCAACGTGTACTTAAAAATTAGGAGGCTGGTTGTCCGAGGTGGCAACCCGGCACATCAGAGCTGACTGCAGTGCGAATAGTCTAGGCACCTTAGGCATTGTAGTGCAGCTAGGCTAACCTGAGGATGGCCATCGATTATAAGGAGCTCCAGCTAGCCGAAGCCGGCAGCATTTTCTTGCGTCGAGCGAGTACGTTAGTTTTCTTATGCACTGAGTATGCTCTTGGTCAAGTTTAAGAACTATAAATAGGCAGATCAAGGCCAGGAGGATGAGAGCAGCTTTAGTAGCACTGCCTTGCCACAGGCTTCCATTGATGGCACTTGCTTCACCTGAGTGGGCTCTTTCTCTTGCATTGATCATACGATTTCTTAACATGAATGGCTTTCATTTATAGATGGAAAGTTTTTTAACAAAAGGACCGGCGGCGGGTTTGTTTTTGAGGGTCAACAGCAGTATGAAGAACTTGGAAAGGTAAGAGACAATGCGTTCGCGATGCACAGCACAAAAGAAGCTAGCTTGGGGCATAAAACGGTTAATTTCGGACCGAGCAGTCACAGCTTGTTTTATAGCCAAATTCTTTAGATGTCTGTACTTCAAAAGCAATTGTGGCCAACAGCCTTGAGCACGTCGCAGTGGTCATGAGCTACAAAATACTCGATCCCGTGGCTTGGAACAATAGAACTTATGACTTGAGATGGCACTGTAGTCAAGTGTGGCATGAATGTGGCAATTTCATTTTGAACAGTTGTATCTGCCAGATTACAAGTTAGTCATCAATTTGGAGGAGCTTGAAATTTGTTTGCCAGCGATGAGGAGTGTACTGTAGTCGCTTAAGTGACGTTAAGTCGACTTGAAATAATCGGAGATCGGAATGAGATTTCCCAGGGAACGTAGTAAAGAGCTATGTAAAGAATTACATGCAGATTTCGCACTACCTTAAAGCCGTGTACATTACCGTTCAGCTTGGCACAAATCTCGAGTAAAGCCGAGGGCCGCAATGTTATGCAAAGCAGCCTCGGCTAAGAAAAGCTGGGGACAGTGATGGTGGTGACGACTGCATCGTGCATAATAGTGACAATAATATAAGGCTATGGCTTGCCTTAGGATCGGTCCGTAAGTGACTTTCTACAAGCGATTGAACTTGCCACTATCGGCGAGTGCTCCTAATTACGTTTCTTCTTTGAGGACGGCTTGACGTTCTACGGTTTAATTTAGAAGACCAAAATTTAAGCTACTCCCCATGTCGAATTTCGGTCCAGGATTATGAGTATACTTGCCATAGTGGCTGGCTAAACATCTCACTAATACTCTGGCGCTCGCTAGACTGTACTTGTGTAACTCAGTAGTGGCATTTCTGCCGAAAAAGGGATTCAGCCTGTACAGTTGGTCCTGAATACAGTGTTTAGGCTTGCCTTAAAAGTGCAAAATATTTAACACGCCTGTTTTGCTGAAGGAGCTGCAAGCTCCCGGTTGATCAAGAGATGTGACCGAATTCCTAACTTGACCCACAAGGCCTGCCACTACTTAGCTTCCTCATACCTATCTAAACTACTGTTGCTACAGCAGTTTCAGCCTCCTTATGCCAAATCCTCTCAGTTGAATACAACGTTTAATGCACCAGTCTTTTATTTAAAGGCTGCTCGTTTCAAAAGCTTCAATTCTGCAGAACCAAGACTGAAACTCACGTACCTTTACTTCTGCCAGGCTCGCACCTTCTCTTATTAGCTGTCCCAATGCATGCAACCTATCCTAAAGCATATATCAGCCATAAGTGTTTCTTGTGGCTTGGTAGCGTTTATTTTCAGGTTAGACTACGAAGTTAATTCAGCTTCCGGAGCAGGACGAAAGTGGCCCTTGACTAGCAGGTCTCTTGCTCATGCCCGTGCAGTCTCGATGTTCTGTTGGTAATGTCCTGCACAGTTTCCATCGTTGCTTTCAGTATGTTTGCTCTAGTAATCTATCCGTGGAAGAGATCCATGTGACAATATCAAGGACAATAGAGGCAGATAGGAGCCGGGCTTGGCTGTCCTTCTGGTTCTAGCAGTAGAGCAGTTCAGTTCACTCTTCGGTCAGACCTGGAACTATTAAAGGGTTGACCACTAACTAATCTGTTCCTGCATGGCTCTTGGAAGGGCAACACTCAGCCGCCCATTAGGCAGTGGTTCGACGATGCATGGGCGACCACGTTTGCTGCCTATAGTAGATGAGACTTCAAAAATGCTAGTGATGCCAGCCGGCTCCACAGTGGTTTGTGGCTTTGTGAGTTTTTAGCCCCGACAAAGTTTGGAGCAGAGTGAGTTTCGAATTGGCCGACTGCCTCTAACGCCGATGCTGACGTCCGTTTGGCATGCCGCCTGTTTGTGAGCGCCATGTGCTTTCGAATGGCACTTTTTCTGTTTTCTGGTAGGAAATTCTTGCTAATCGCTTACTAGTTCCCTTGAACTGTTTCTGAATGGCAACTGGTTTCACCATGCGGCCAGTGAATATAGTATTGTGAATGCATGAACACCAGTTATGATGGCAATGGATCTGCGAGTAGTGCTTTTGTGCAGGTCATGGACAAGTACATTTATCATCTACTTGAAACGAAAGGTGGTCTAGAAAGGAAGATGCTGTCAGTAAGTATCGCTCTCAAAGGGTTTCTTTTGGGCAGCCGTTCGATTGCCGCCACAAGTTTTTCATCTGCTCACTATTATTTATAGATGCAGAAACTAATGTAGCACTTAAAGTATTGTCTCAACAGTGTTATGTAATTATTAAAATGTTATACACACCGGAAACAGACAAATGCAGTATGTCTGACCCGGTAACTCCAGTTAGTAGACCAGAACTTTCGCCACATGAAAAAGGCAGACTTTTATAGAAGTGCATCCATAATTGTGCTGCGGTCCGCTACTGCTTGCTACGAAGAGGATGCTCCCAGTAAAACGCTAGCAAGTTGGCTCGGAGGTGCAGACAGCTGCAAAGATGAATAGTGTTTTTTGTGCTGTTCATCAAGCTGAGCCGTGCATTTTATTTCCTGTTGCATGATCCACTATCGCTTATTCTACCTGTGCCACTCGTCCAGCTCAAGATGCTACTTTTTCTTAGTTGGTAAGCTTGTAGCAAATGTAAAATTGCAGCCTTCAGAGGCTAAGTAAATATGTGTGTAAGTAAATATGCTCGCTCGGCACACCCATTTGTCCTGTAGCCCGAGAACACTGGTGAACGTTTACTTGAAATCTCGTGCTTCTGGGCTGCCATGCACTTTACTTTCCACGTCGGCTGGTTTCATCTTGGAATTATTTTTCTTTGCAGGCAGACGGACGTGCAAATTTAGGATTCTTCTTTGCCTCTCCTGACGTTGAGACGAACGACCGAGGACTGCTTATCTTGATTCACGGTAGTGGAGTCGTAAGAGCCGGTCAGTGGTCTCGAAGGTAAGTCAGTCACACCGATTGTCTCGTGTCCTGCCCGCTACTTATTGCGGGAGTCGCTGAGCCGTTTAGGGAGACAGCTTCAACTTGATCACGACCTGTCGGTCAATATCTTAGCACAGTCTCAGCAGGGCCTGCAACTGGTCATATTCATTTTGGTTCCGGTCGGAGCTAGGAAAGGGGTAAAGAGCGGAAATTAAGTTCCGTAAACAAATATTTGATTGCTCAGCCTAGTTTGCTAATATTTTCTTGACATTCTGCTTTAAGCATTTTGGTCACTCAGTGATTGCTGTACCAAAATAATCTCTTGTAAACTGGGCTTGGTCTCAACAGATGCTCACGGCATCACCTTCTGCGTTGTGTCCCGGCTACACCACGTGAAACTAGTTGTTGTGATGTCTACAGAGTACTGATGCAGAGATACACTCTGTGAACATGCCCTGTTGTTGACTGCAGCATGTTGTTAATATTTTTTTATGGAAGGACGGTCATCCGTGAATTTAGAGTGCAGCTCGCTGTGGCTTTCTGAGCTGTCTGTATACATTGTTCTGTGGGGAGAAAGAGAGAGCAGTCACAGGGAAGGACTACCATTAGGCATATGTGAAAATGTATTTTGTGTTGCTGAAGCTCGTTTCTAAATTTCTGGTACAAATTTGAGTATAATTACAACATATTTTAGGTTGATTATTAATCATTCTCTTGAGAGTGGCAGCCAACTACCATATATTGAAGTGGCTAGGAGTAAAGGCTGGTCTGTAGTGGTGATGAACACAAATCAGAGAGGCGATTCGTCGGATGACAATACATTAATTACGGTACGATCTGCTTCCGTATTTGAACTTAAACCAAATTACTGCTGGCATGCAAAAGGAGCTTACCTGTTGTATATCTTGAGCTCTTTTGATTACCTATATGCAATCAGAACTTTGCCTGTCAATGTATATTTGCTTCCATCATTTGAGTACACAGGCTATCTCTGTTAAAAGACACCTATTTAGGACAGCATTTAGTGGGTCCCTGTGATTCGTCCTTGATGTGCTTATGCGTGCTGACACTGTGCATGCTGCCACAAACCACAGTTGCATGCTGACCCTGTGCATGTCACTTCTAACCATATTATTCATTTCGTTTGTTTTTCAAGCATGATTTTACTTACCATTCAATTGCATTTCACTTTACAGCAAATGTAAAGCGCCCAGAGAGAGATTAAGTTCTCTGAGGGCGCTTTATCAAATGAATTATTATTATTATTTTTATTATTAAAGACATAGCAGCAATCGTCAATTCTCAGCAGAGTCATCTTTATGTTGTGCTGCTGTTCTTGTTATGTCTGTCAGCCATGTTACAATTTGATGCCTTTTAAGGGTCTCAAAAGCGCTCAGGCAGTAGACAGTGGCAACGAATATCGGCCAACAGGCATTAACTTGATTATATAAATTAGAATGTGCATTGACGTCGGTGATATGAATGGGTGTGTGGATTGATGGCTGTAGTAACGTCTAGAACTTTTAGTAGAATCCATGTGTGTTCCTTATTTGGCCGACCTAAATCTGGTGAGGTTGGACAATGCCTATACCTAGATTTATATAAATTGTTCCTAGGTACATGCAAATACATTCGCTCAAATGCGAAAGTATCTGGATGAAATAAATTGGCGAAATAAGCAAATTTTCCTAAGCCGGTGGCCGGTTTCCTGAGCAATCTAAGTAGGGTCTGTCTGTTTATAAATGAATATCCAAGGAGGATAATGGAAACCAAGTACGACTTTCCACGATACTAATTCAATATTGGGCAATAAGGTTCGACGATTTACCGCAATCCACTCTAATTTGGCTAATATCGACCAGATATTAGCGTTGCCGGGCTCAGATTTGAGGCTGATATTGTAGTGCACGTTTGATTTTATCTGTCCACGAAATATCATGTCGCCGTGCACACGCCCACTCATGCAAATGAGCTTTGATGCTGGACGCCTGAACGGCAATCCACCAAAATCCTTTCTAGTTCCCGTCTACTAAAGCACAAAGAAGCTGCTTACTGCTCCAAAAGGTTAATAATAATAATAAAACAATCATGAAAACAATAACTTCAGGGTAAATTGTACGTGTAGCTTGTCAAACTCCCCATCAAGTACAATGTACCCAGAACATTTCTCGCGATTCCGCTCACGCGTTCTCATAAAATCCTCTGAAATAACTTTGCAGTGGCCCAGGCCAACACCACAATCCACCGCATTCCGCCACACAACGAAAGAAGTCCTGTGTGAAAAGCTCCTTTTTTGATTGCGTGGGACAGCACACTCTGCAAAAATTTCGCATAAGCAGTTTCACTTGCATCGGTGTGGCCTTTATCGCACAACGTGCTGCAATCGTCTGAAGTATCCCGGGCCAATACCGAAATCCGCTTCAATCCACCGAATCCACAGCGAAAAAAACTGTAATAGTTTGCGCCGAGCTCATGTTTTTATTCCGAATTAAAGTTCACCGTGTTCTGTGCACAACCACGTAAAATAAAACAATTTGCTTCCATGCACTGTGGCAATACTGGGCAATTGCCTGAAATGACCTGGGAAACTACCGAAATCTGCTCTATTCCACTGCAAATCATCCTCAAATCAACATTGAAAAAGCTCTGCATATACTACTAGACTCATTTCAAAGTGCACCCACAAATATCGCTCCATTGTGCACACGCGTTCTCATGCAATGTTCTGCAATCGACTGCAACTGCCCGGTCCCGTACCTCAACCCGCCTTTAAGCTGCTGACATCCGCTGCAATCCGACGAACAGCGACCAGAACGCGTACACTAGAATATCTAATTATGATTGCACGCTGCTCTACTCTTCGGTTATTGTGTAATTGCATGACTTCACTGTAACTGCCTCGTCCATTCTGTAGCGATGTACTGCAATCGACTGCAACTGCCCGAGCCAGCATGTCAATCCACTGCAATCCTCTGCAAAACAACCAGAATAGTAGTACACTTTGACCTCTAATAGTGATAGAAAGTTTCTCTAATCTCCGGTTATTTTGTAATCGCACAATTTCACTACAATTGCCTCGATTATTCGGCAGCAATGCACTGCAATTGACTGCAATGTTCCGGGCTAATACCATAATCTACATCAATCTGATGCAAAATGCCGTGAAATCGGTTTCACAATGCTCCAATTTGAAATGCATGTTATATAGCACACTGGTTAAAGTCAACCGCATCATTTTAAGCGATTGCGCTCGTACAATTTTGGGCAATGCATGGCAATATACGGCAACGGCTCGGCTCGGCTCGAAGCATCAATCTACTACAATCCGTACGTAGCATGTCGACCACAAATTTGGCGGCACGAAGTGCCAATCGTCGTCGAATTTCACATACCTTTGCGGTGAAAGTAAAATCGTAGGACTTTCAAGCTATTTAGCACGTTAATTGTCAAAGATGCACGGCAATCGACAGGAATGGCAGGGACCAATACCGCAAGCCATGGCAAATCGACGAGAAAGCAGCTGCAACAAGCTCCAATTCTCATTCTGCATAACATTTCACTGCAAACGCACATACTTTCAAACCTTTAAATCAGCTCTGACCGTTCAATCTTGGGCAATTTATGAGAATTGAAGGCAATGGCAAATACGTTAATCCATTATGATCCATCGAGAATCCCTAGAAAGTGACTGGACCAATTAAAATTTATCTTACATGTCACAGCGAGCCGTGTTTAAAAGTGAAATCGCATCCTTTCAACCAATTGCGAATGTACAATCGGGAGCAATGAATGACAATCGACAGCAATAGCCGATGCCAATACCCCATTTCTCGGCAAATTGACGAGAAATTGGCAGAGCAAACCCCCAATAGTCATTACACATAAGACTCCGCTGCGTCTAAAGTTATATCGTGGCTTTTCAAGATGCTTTGCTCGTTAACTGTCAGCAATGCACGGCAATCTACAGCAATGGTAGGGGCCGATAGGGCAATTCGTGGAATATTGAAAACATTGGCTGCAAGAAACTGCAAATCTCATTCCCCATAACATGTACATGCGTGCGCCCATAATTTTCCCCCGTCGTACACCTTCAATCAAAGGCAAGGTACGGCCATCGACGGCAATGGCCCGTTGAAATTAGCCAATCCCTAATGGTCCGTTACTAACGGGCCGACAGTTGCTGAGAGAAGCTCCAACTTTTCTTGCCTATTGCGCTTCACTGCATTAAAAGTGCAGCCACATCCTTTTAAACAATCAACAAAGGCACAATCGACGGCAATGCATCGCAATCTTTGGCCATGGCCGGGCCTCTACCGCGAGCTGTTTCAAATTCGCTGGAAATTGGCTCTCTGATTTTGTTATTATCCTACCGTTTAACGCCTATTGTGGTGCAAATACTACAATTTTGTGAGTTCAACTTTAGGCAATGCACGGAAATCGACGGCAATTTCCCGAAACAATTCAGCAATATATGATTGTTACAATTACAAGCAAAGCAGTTGGGAGAAGATTTAATTTTTCTAGCGTCTTAACTGTATTAAAAAACGAAACGCACTATTTCTACCAATGGCGAACGTACATTCGAGGGCAATGTGCGGCAATTGCCGGAAACGGCCTGGTAAAATATGGTACGTGCAGCAAGGGAGTTGAGAGGATTCGAGGTGTTCGCAGGCTGGCAGGGATCAAAGCAAAGGTACAACCCAGTGTCATCTGCTTAGAAGTGAAGGCCTAGATTGTGCTTGGCAATCACATCCTCAAGAGGGCGAGTATACACCGTAAAATGAACCGTACCTAGTGTAGTTTGGTCGCACAGCAGAGAGCCAGCCGATGCCCAATACCGACAGTTTATTCCCAACACACGGAGCCCTCGAGCGCACGGCTCCCCTCAGCCCCTACTCTCACACGACTCCCCTCCCCTGGTCGACTCCGATGACTCATCGACCACAACTGTGCACCGGCCGACCCTGATGGTGAATCCACCATCTGGCCACCAGCTGGTCCATGCCACATCAAAGGCGGACCACAGCAGTGCACTGGCCGACCCTGATGGTGAATCCACCATCTGGCCACTAGCTGGTTACCGGCCTGTGTCCATACCACATCACAGGCGGACCACAGTTGTGCACCGGCCCCTCTCGGTGGTGCTCCTAACAGCTCACCAGTGGCTTATCAGAGGAGCCTGCATACAATACATACATACGAACTACACCTAGCACGGAGCCCTGAGCTACCCCATATTTTAGAGGTGCGTCGGATGATCCTTGTCCGTTCACGTCAATACTCTGGAGTCTTTCACTGCGATAGGATCTGAACCATTGCAGAGCAGTGCCAGTGATGCCCTGGCGAGATGAGAGGCGCTCTAGAAGAACTTGGCGATAGATAGTATCAAAAGCTGCCGGAAGATCGAGCAAAACAAGAAAAGATACTCTACCCATGTCTACATTCCTAGATAAGTTGTTGGACACCCTAAGCAAAGTTGATTCTGTGGAGTTATTAGCTCTAAAGCCAGATTGGAACTTACAAGCAAGGTTTGAAGTTTCAATATATGGATTCAGCTGGTCTACCACGACTCGTTCCAGCATCTTTGATAGGAATGGTAGAAGGGAGACTGGGCGGTAGTTGCTTAAGCATTCAAAAAAGCTATAGTCAGGCCACTTGTCAAGAAAGCGACACTAGACCAAGAGAACTTAAGCAACTACCGCCCAGTCTCCTAGTCTGGTAGAAGGGAGACTGGGCGGTAGTTGCTTATAGATTAAATATTATATTAATATATTGCTAATTGAGACTTTAGGATTTTATGAGAACGCGTGAGCAGAATCGCGAGAAATGTCCTGGGTACGTTGCACTTTTAGATTAGTTGGATATCGTAAAGTTTTTGGTGCTGTGCACTGCTGATGTTTGGTTGATTAGGTGGGTAGCTAAAATGCACTATAGTGGATTGTGGTACAGACATCCGGCGTCAAAGCTCGTTTTTATAAGTGCGTGTGCTCGCAGCGAGATAAAATGTGGTGGATAGATACAACTAAACGTATGCTACTATATTATGGCAAAATGTGAGCTTAGAAACCGTAATATCTGGTCGACGTTACCCTATTTAGAGTGGATTGCGGTAAATTGAATACGGTAATTTGTCGAAACCTGGGCAATATACCCAAAACTAGCTCATATTCTTTTAAACTCCTAAAAAAATTGCAGGTTTTGGCTAGAAAAGAGCATCGATAAACGACCCCTTAATGGAGTGACGCCTGAACCGCTCGGCAGCGCACGAGCTGGAATTGTCAAGTTAACTGACTCAGCATTATTTATTTAGCGGCTAAAAGCTCACGAGTAATGGTTAAGGTCGCCGAGTTTTTAAGTTTTATCAGGAATAAAATTATGGCACTGTACAAGACTAAACTCCTCTAATGTAAATTGCTATCACTATAAAATAACCGGAATGACCTCATAAATGAGTTGGCAGGACGGTTGCATGCAAAGTCAGGAAGGCAATGAAGACTGGAAGGCCAAAAGAAGAGCTTATCTTTGGGTCTGCCCCACACTGTGGAGGCTTTAAGGACCATTTTGCTTTTTCAGGCCCATGCTTAAAATCTGCAAGCATCGTCAATGAAGCTAGTTAGCCTGGATACCGTCCAAAGGCGGTTAGATGAGGCTGGTCCTCTTTCTCGAGTCGCAACGAGTAAACCATGTCCTGTCGAGAAGAATGTGGTAAGCCGTCGACGCTAAGTCAAGGCTTGGATCTACTGGGCTGCAAAAGATTGATGGGGATTAGTTTTATGGAGTGACGTTAGTAAATTCACGTTCTTCGAACTGGAAGAGAAGGCTTTATGTACATCTGCAAACTAAAGCAGCGTGCTAATCAAAATGCCTCCCGTCAACGGTCGGAGGGGGTTTCATAATATAGGGGTGCTTCAGCAGAAAAAGCGCTGACTTCCTGCATTGCATACAAGGAGGCATCATGACCCAAGACGTATATTCGGACCGTATGTGAATCACGAAACGTCAAGAACCTTGACATCAATGCTGACAGAGCGAACATATTGTATCCGCCTTTCTCATTAAGCCTCAATCCGACCTTTAAGATCAGAGAGTCCATTCCCTAGCCTCCCGTTTGGACTCCTGTCCATCAGTCAGTCGATTCCATGCACTACCCCGATGCAAGGAGGCTCGAGTGACCTTATCTCATAATGTGCCTCCGAAAAGAAAACTACAAGTCCTCTAGTCCCTATTCCCACTGTCCCACTTCCAAGTTGCTTAGATCTGCTGCTGCCATGCATGACTAACATAACAAATGTCTCCTTAGTGTCAGGTCAGGTCCCTGAACCTTTCACAAGGATAAGTCATGCCACTAATTCAGAAAGCAACGCTAGACCAAAAGAAATTTTGTTTGCTTTTAGAATGAGCATTGCTAAGTGTGTATAACGAACTTCTCATGAATGCAGACTTTGGTAAAGTCTGCATTAATGTTCTGCTTGAACTTGGGGTAGCATTTGATACTATTGATCACAAAGTTGTTCTTGAGCACCTTTAATCTTACTAGAGCATCACAGGTATTGCACTGCAATGGATTGGTCCAGCGTTTAAGGTGCTCGTCCCGACCAAAGTCTGGCTGAGGTCTTGGGCTCGAGCTCCGATGCACATGCAAAGCGCTTGAATAGAGATCAAGTTCTCTTGGGGCACTATATAAATGTATAATTTTAGGTCCAATATCCGTGGGAGACTCCAGAGTATTGAAGTAAATGGAATAAGATCCTCCACTTAAGTACAGAGTACTTCGGGGTTCCGTGCTCGGTTTGCTTCTTTTCACTCTCCTTCCTGCCGATGAGATCACCACCCACAACATCTATTTTCACTTCTATGCAGATGACACTCAGTTGTACCTTTACTTTGATCCTTCCCAGCCCTGCCCTCTAGCACGTCGAATTCTCGACACACCCTTGCTGCATGTATTGATGACATCCATGGGTGGCAGCAAACTTTTTTTAAATTGAACGACGACAAAACCAGCTTAAAAGTTATGGGCAAACCAGTTGAGATTCAGAAATTGAAAAACCTGCCGCTCAAAATTGGCTCTGCCAGCATATCTCCGGTTGAATCTGAGAAACTTAGATGTCCTCTTCCAAAGGGACCTTTCATTAGACAACCACATAGGCTCCACAGACAAGTCTGCCTACTTTCAGCCACATATTATTGCTAAAATTTGGGCTTGTTTTGACAAGGATACCACATCTAAATTGGTCCGTGCTGTAGTCTGAATTATCGTCACGAACGGCACAGAACGCTAGCCGACGTGCAACACCACCAGTTTATTCTCCCTGCACACGGAGCAGGGCGAAGCACAACTCTCCTCGCCCCTCTCGCCTACCGGAGTCCCCCGACTCCCTTGTCAAAAAAACACTAGTAGCACGTCCGCGCTGCTTACCACATCGAGTGTCACAGCCCACTCGTACAGCGATCAGGGGCAGTGTCATCAATTAAATAAAACCACATGCCCGCCTGATCTGGAGATCAACTAACGACGTAGCCAGAGCAGCAAGCAGCTGTTCTTCTCCACTGCTTAGACAACGAGAAGGCTAAACATTAACTACATAGTCATAGCGCGCCGGCGGTCTCAGCCCACATCTTGGCCGTAGCTGTCTGCCGCGCGTCTGCTCTAGCCAAACTACCAGGGCCAGCATCGAAGTGTGCATCAAGGAATTCGTTAGCGATCGGTACTGTTCTGATGTCCGCTCCCTTAATTATGAGGCTAAGTAACGGCTGCTCGGAGGAGGCAGGCGACCGCATGGCCTGTGCAAACAAGCCGGCTGCGTTTGACAGCTGCGTTCCTGCGTCGTGGGGCCACATATTTCTCCGCCGCTGGCGCCACGTCGGGCGTCACAGCCTCGAAGCTCAATGGTGCATCCCACACCACCGCCACTTCGCAAGCCACCACCTCGTCTTCGGGCGCAACCGCCTTCGCCGCCGCCGCCGCGTTTCCGACCTGCACCGCATATCCGATCTGCGCCTCGTCTCCTACCTGTGCTGCGTCACAGCCCACTTGCGTCGCCGATGAGCCTCCGACCTGCTCCGCATCTCCGACTTGCTCCGAGTCGTAACACACCGGTTCGTCGCATGCCAGTGTCACCTCCACGGCTTCCGCTACCTCGCAGGCCGTTGCCTCGTTGCACACCACGTGCGCCTGGCAAACCGTCACAGCCTGGATCGCTGTCACCGCGTTCCACACGGTGGCATCCTGGTAAACCGTTGTCGCCCGGCACACCGTCGGCGATTGCTGATGTTGCTTCTGGTCCCTTTTGTCGCCGCCCTCTCTCCGATAAGCATTAGCTAACTCTACGCTCAGCAGTCGCGCTTTACCTACAGGGCTAGCCAGCGCTGTTACCAGAGCCTCGAGAAGCAGACGGTAGCCATCCTTGATTGCCTTCGGCATGTAAGAATACACATAGAAGGCGCTTCCTTCCAGGAAGAGAGGCAGATATTTGTGCCAGATTGTCGGATTGACACCGTACAGCTCGAGCCGCCGCTCCGAGTCAAGCAGCCAAGTTGCGAGGTCATCACCGACTTGAAAATGCGCAAGCAACATTGCTGTCATCGCCGCCGCCGGAAAGAGCTTGTAGTCTGAATTATCGTCGCGAACGGCACAGAACGCTAGCCGACGTGCAACACCACCAGTTTATTCTCCCTACACACGGAGCAGGGCGAAGCACAACTCTCCTCGCCCCTCTCGCCTACCGGAGTCCCCCGACTCCCTTGTCAAAACAAAAACTAGTAGCACGTCCGGGCTGCTTACCACATCGAGTGTCACAGCCCACTCGTACAGCGATCAGGGGCAGTGTCATCAATTAAATAAAACTACACGTGCATTTGTGAAGTCCCGTCTGGACTTTTGCAACTCACTGCTTGCTGGTCTACCGGCGTGTTCAATGAGATCCTTAGCGTTGGTACAAAACTCAGCAACTAGGCTCATCTGTCGTAACCGTCGAAATTGCCACAGACAGCTTGGCAACTCGACGTGCTGCCACAATCCCGCTACATTCCCTACGATCTCCGAAGTGTATAAACTGACTAATGTAAGTACAACTGCATCGTATTTAGATATATCGTGAATGAGGACTTCTCGTACAAATTATTGCTTGGAGGTGCTGCACTACCTGTCATGGCCAAAAGAATATTTTATTATCCCCGATCCTAACTCCATTTCTCCCACTTGTTCCACGATCTGATTGAGCCATAGTATAGTGGCTACTAACAAGAGGAGAAAGTAAACATGATATGCTAGAGGAGCATCAGAGTTTGCACGAGGTTTTGCGAGCGTGTGGGGCACATGCGTGCATCTTTGCATCTCTATGGTATCTGCCCCACAGCCAATAAAGTGTTTGACTTAACATCTGTACTCTGACCTGCTAGCTAATACATGCACTACATAATAAATAATATATGCTACATATATGCGTAAAGAGTATATTGGAGACACCAGAGTATTTTCGTGTGACAGTGTCTCCAGCGGCTGCTGCTGTAGTGGGAGTCTCACAGTGACAGACAGAGCGGATGCACTTGCTCGGTAAACGAGACTCTCCAAGATTCCTCTCAACGGGCACGTATATGAGAGCTCGATCAATCAGCAGATGACACGAAATGTAACCTGCATCAGTGGCCCGACGCTCTACTGTTTCAATGGCTTAGCTATTGGCCACAGTTGAGGCATGTGCATTAGTGTCAGGCGCTTCGCTAATTGCAGCAGAAGCCGAAGGCTCACACATCATCCCTTCCCCCATAGCAAATAGATTTCATGGTCCGCCAGCCTAACTGGGAAGGTGGCGGCCCTCACGACTGGAAGGCTGTGTAGCCATTGGCTCTCTGCATCCTCCTCTCCTGCCTGCTCAGGCGGTCCCTTGTCCTGCGGTATGTCATCCGGGCTCTGTCAGGATATTAATTTAGCATTCGATTTAGCATTAGAGTTCCGACCGGCTTGGATGGGGGTGCAGGCTACGTGAAAGCCACTCGCAGGAGGCTCTGCCCTTCCCGAGCAGCCGGTCATAGATGCGGCCCACTTTAAGGCAAAGGTAGGCCACTACTCTCACTGTCAGGCGGTTCCCGTAGGTGACCTCCGTGCGAGCCCCGTGGCCGGTCGCATGCACACGTCGCCGGCTGATCCCACACTTCGAAAACCACTGCGGCTCGTGATGGCCTCGCCGTTCTCAGAGTTCCACTATCGCCCACCTAGAGCGTCCGCCGAGTCGATCTCGCGCGGTCGTGCTGCTCTACGCTCACCACCTCTCTCTACGCCGCCTCTCGCAGGTGCTCCACGCTCACGCTGCTGCGCTTCGTCGCATCGAGAGCTCTCGCTACTTCGCTCGCTGGCAGCCTGCACCTCGTCGCCGGCTGCCAGCTCGCCTCGCTGCTGACTGCTATCTCGCGGTGCTCCTCAGCGCTCTGCACAGAAACGCTCGTGCGAGTGCTCTTCTCCACCGAGGCGCTCTCGGTGCTGCTCTCCGAGGCCGCTGAGATGCTCTCCGCTGCTACGAAGCTCGCGCTGCTGCGCTTTGCCACCGAGACGTCTCTCACTTGGGCCACCTGGGTCTTTCCGCAGGCAACTGTCGCCTCGTCACTGACCACTACCGCTTCGCCGCTGGAAGCCGTCACATGCTGCACCTCCTCCGTCCCCGACTGCTGCAGCTGCGCACGTACGTTGACTGGCGCTCTTCGGCTGTTTCGGCTATTGTGTCGGAAGCGGTCCCATACCCGCTTCCCCCACCGGTATTGCCGTCGGATAGCTGCGGCAGCTGAATGAGTTCCGCTCGCCTGTCTCGCAGGCAGTTGACAGTGGGGTTAATTTGTGATGCAGCTGTCTCGTCGCCCAGCTTTGTCCCGGTCTCGGCTCCAGCGAGCTGCTCCTGCTCCAGCCGAAACTTCTCGGCCTCAAGCTCTGCCTCCTCATTCGTCAACCATGGGAAGATCAGGATTAACTCATTTCGCAGCTTGTGGTGATCTTGCTTTACGTCGGCCGGCTGATCAACCAAACAGCGTATCGCGTTATCGCCCAGACACACTGGTACAACATGTTTTAGCGGCATCGAAATCTCTAGCCTTGCTACGGCCTTCTCAAGGGTTAGAAGCCAAGGTATAAAGTCCGGTTCGCCGTTAAATATTTTGTACCTCAGTATGGAGTGTCCCATCCAGACTATAGAAGGTCTGGTGCTCTTTTCGGCTCGAGTAAATTATTCTCTGCTGCCAGTTGTTGTATGACAGTGGCTCCGGCGCCGGCTGCTCTAGTGGGAGTCTCGTAGAGGCACAGCGAGCGCACTTGTGCGGTGAACGAGACTCTCCTTTATTCCTCTCAACGGGTACATATATGAGAGCTCGATCAATCGCAGCAGATGACACAAAATGTAACCTGCATTAGTGGCCCGACGCTCCACTGCTTCAATGGCTTAACTGTTCTCCACAGGTGAGGCAAGTGCATCAGTGTCAGGCGCTTCGCTAATCAAAGCAGAAGCCGCAGGCTCACACAACAGTATCTTATTCCCCAACTGGCAATAGGTTCTGATCGGTTTTTTCCGTTATTTTTCTCACATGTCTTGTCTGCCTAGCCTGCAGAAAAGCAGAAAAATAAAGAACGTTATGTCGACATGACTTTGCCGCTGCTTCATGTAGTCTTGGTCACCATATCACAAAATGACGGCAACTTGTTTACCTTTTGCTGGGAGTGGGGGCATTTCGGTCTCTGACCTCACTTCCTTGGTATGTACCGTGCTCACGACCGTAGTCTACTATACTAGCCTACAAGGTTTCAGTTGCTGTAGGAGGCAATGGTAATGCAGAACATTGTAAAATCGACATTGAGGGACATCTATACTTGCACTTTTTTGCAGGGATTCGACCCAGGGGAACACGGCGCAGCTGTATGGAAAGCAGTCGTCGAACGTAGTATAGCAAAACGTATTGGAATCGTTGCACACAGCTACGGTGGCTGCGTGACGTCTTTGTTGCTTCATCGGTTCAACAGCGACTTCAGGAAAAGGGTCGCTGCAGTTGCCCTAGCAGACTCGTCTTGCTATGTGCCACATGCTGATGGAAGCTACTTTAGAGAGGTAATTAATTCGGCATTTATTTTTTTGGCCCGTCTGTGTGTTTTTGTGCTCCATTTGAGGGCTGCGCTACATCACTTTTCCTCTTCTCCACGGAGCTCTGGGCTCTAAGCTCCAGCAGCCGTTCAGACCCCTGTGTAGCAGGAGCGAATAAGAAGATGCAGCCTTCAGCTTGGGCAGTGACTGTGGCTCTTAGTTTAACGACACACTTAGCTGTTAAGAGCTAGGTTTCCGACTCGGTGAGCTACGGTCTTAATTTTGCTTCGCTTACGCAGTCTTTCAGACAAACAGCCTGTTCACTTTACAGCAAATGTAAAGCGCCTAGAGAGAGATTAAGTTTTCTGAGGGCGCTTTATCAAGTGAATTATTATTATTATTATTATTATGGGAGGCCAGTACTCATCCGGACTGCAGCTTGTGCAGGTAAATTAGTAAGAAAGCTTTTACAAAGGCCAGTAAATCCAGCGGAATAAACCCTATTGCTTTTTCGGACCGTGCTCGCTAAGGGAAATGAATAATCAAATAATCTTCAATGGGTGAAACCGTGTAATGAGTCTGTCTCGTGCAGACTGCGTAACGTTTAGCGTGTGCTCAGAGTGGTCAGAGGCAATCTATGGACAATGCAAACCCAGGCAATAACCACTTGAAATGCTTAATCACTGGTTTGGAAGCATGTCAGAAGCACGAAATCATCCGCTGTCCAGTCTGGAGTTGGAATTTCTTCTCTATCAGCTGCTGCCTACGAGCGATAATCGTGAGCGACTCAAGCAAATCTCTGGTTTATTTAGCTCTTCACCTTTACCTATGCAGTTTGCATCGGCATATTTTCTATGTTGCTTGGCCAAGGCCAACTCAAAGACCAGTGCATACAGTTCAATGGAAACCTGCTTTAGAATCCTGCTGGCTTTCCTTCAGTGAAAATAGCCTTTTTGTGCAGTTACTCTGACCTCTGCCAGCGACTAGGTTTTTTCCATGCTGGTGCTAGACGCACCGGAGGGGTAGCAAGTGCCATTTCACTGGTGTGCATAGGAGCCAGAGACTTATCATACATGTGGAAACTTACCTCTATATTTGTATTTCAATTAATTGTCCGTTAAAGCATCACGGATACTGATTGAATTTGAAGCTTTTAGCATGATACAAATGGGAAGGTGATGCTTAAAGTATTAGTTTTTCTTTGCTGATGAATAGTGGACCGTCCCCCAGTTGTTGAGCTACTGCTTAGGTACCATGGAACCTCCTTAATCTGGTAGAGCTTCGTTAAAGCTCTTGAATCTAGTAGATATCTCTAGTACGTTCTAAAATATACCAGATATATATATATATATATATATATATCATGATCATAATAATGTAATATATCATCCTCACAGCCCATTCCCTTTAGCTTAAGGTCGTGTCTATTCATCTTTCAAAGATGCTGTTGTCAGCCTACTCATTAAGAAGTCGACATTAGAACAAATTTGGGTCGTTTATATAGCGCCCTAAGAGAATTTAATCTCTATCTTGGCACTTTCCCGTTTTTCTTCACGAGAATAAATACCCAAGGGTTAGTGACATGCACGGTAGTGAACAAGTATCATACTGAGGCGGGTTTTCTAAAGCAAACGTGAAGACACTCGAGGCCACCGGTTAGTAGCCACCTCTGGCTTGTAGCTTGCACTGCACAGGTATGCACGAAAAGCACAGAGGAAAAAGACGAGTTCGGGGCCACTAAGAGAAAGCTAAGTGGTGTCGGTGGTCTTCAGCTTTGACTTGAAAGATGGAGGTAGTTACCTTAGCCGAAAGCCAGTTTAAGGTTTTCAACACTAGCAAGCTGAAGGTCGATCACCTAAAGATTTCAATTTAGTGTGGGGATGGCAATAGAATTAGATGTTGAGGAAGTGCTAGTACTGCTGGTGCTAGTCCACTAGAAGAGCTAGGAGATCGAATACCTAAGCCGGTGCACGTGAGTGAACTGACCTGCAAGTCATGCTGCGTATTTAGAAATCAATTTGATGCTTGTTAGGAAGCCGGTGAAGATCAGACAGAAGTGGTGTGATGTGACAGCTATCCCGTTAGTGACAGACCAGACGAGCGGCTGAGCTTTACGTCTGCTGCAGAAAAACGGGCTGGGAATCCTGAATAAAGAAAATAAAAGAATCTAGACGCAATGTCACCATTGCTTGCAACAGTTATGCTGACGTACTATTAATTAAGCAGGCCCTCATTAGTATTATTCCTTAGCTGAAAGTAGTTCGACTTAACAAATAAAGAAATGTGCTCATCCAACGACAAGTCAGTTACGCCTAGATTACAAACAGGCATCTTGAGAGTAATTCTAACTGAACCAATTTTGAGGAATAGGTCTCAAATTTCGGATGACACTTAGCTAGTCCATAACTATTGATGAGCCGTGATGGCACACTAGGTAGGGCGGTTAGTTTTCCACGGCCTTGGTTCCAAGGTTGTTGGTTTGAATCCTGTGGTGGGTAATTATGTATTGCTCCTGCAAGCGGTGGTGATAGCCACAGAGGCTCTTCTGTCGCTATAGAAAAATATGTTGTTCAATCAGCTAGTATTAATTAGGTCTTGTGATCTTTAAGCTTTAGGAAGTTAGTAGCCATCCAAACGAAAATGTCGTCAATGCAAAAATGTCGGCAATGCAGGCAGCAAGGGAATCACGTGAGGCTAATTTGGAGCAAGGCTGTTGAAGAGTCGAAGAATAGATACCATGGGAACTTCAGAAATTCTATCATAGTTTCTCTCTTGCCATAGTTATCAACGACTGGAACAAGTGGTGCCAGACCAGCACACACATAGAAAAATCTAACCTATACAATAGTTTCCCGTCAGGTTTTAGACCAGACCACTCAGCTGAGCCTGAACTTCTGCAAGTGTGATTGTCTCGTTAATGCTGACTTTGGTGAATGGTCTATCTACTGGTTGTGCTGGATCTCTTCACAACTTTTGATACGGAGCGTTACCAGTTCGTCTTGTCTGAGCATTACTAAAATATTACCCCAGAGATTTGGTCTCGGTTGGCTTCTTTATACAGTTAATACTTTTTTCCACTGTTATCGGCAAGCACGTGCTAACCTTTTTATGTAGACCATCAATGGTACCTGCGATATTGTCCCCTTGCTTGCATCATCTCAAACTCTCTTATCCTCATTGCAGCATTTATTGCTGACATTTACTCTTGTAAGGCAGCAAACTTTCTCAATTTTAATGACAATATAACCTGCCAAATTAATGTGTGCAAGTATTATGGCAATCAGAGACTGAAAAGCCTAATTTGTATATAGTAGACTTGGCATATCTGCAAATTCTCTGTTTTGTAGGCTGCAAGGAATTGGGTCACCTCACCACTACCACTTGATGGAAGCGTGGGTTATGCACACGAATGTGAGAGAGTTTCAGCTGGCACAACAGTGCACGAAGAAACGTCTTGGAAGAGCATAACGTCTGTGTTCTCATTTATTGAAAAGAAATTCCACGACCACTCCGCACGCACTTGAAGTCTCTATTTTGGCATGCTGACGCCGATATATAAATATATTTATATATCAATCTGATGCACGATGAAAATTTGCGTAGTAATAGCCTGGAGCCAGGGACCAATATCCCTAATTGGATGGCGAACATTGCTGCTACTGGCTGCAGTTTGTAATTATGAGCCACAGGCTGCTGCCAAACAATCCCTGCCATCTAAAACATCGATTGAAAGTACTTCTCGAGCACTTCTCATCTCGTCTGGGCATCACTGGTACTGCAATGTAATGGTTTGAGAGTCCTATCTCAGTGGGAGACTGCAGAGTATCGATGTGAATGGAATAAGATCATCCTAGATACCCCTAAAGTGTAAGGTACCTCGAGGTTCTGTGCTAGGTCTGGTTCTTTTCATGGTTTATATTTCTTGTCAATGTGATCGCCAGGCATAACCTAGGCTTTCACTTCCATACAGATGAAACTCGGCTGTACCTATGCTTTGATCCCTCTCAACCCTTCATCACGTCAATTTCTCTCAGCTCGCTTGCTGCATGTAATGATGCCATCTGCACAAGGATGGCAGCAAACTGACTTAAATTTAATGATAATAAAACCAACTTACTAGTTATGGGCACGTAAGTGCGATTCAAAAATTGGGAAGGTTAACTCTTGCAATCGGCTATGCCAGTAAATCTCCTGTCGAATCTGCAAGAAATCTAGGTGCACTGTTTCAAAGCGACCTTACATTGGTCAGCCAAATCAGCTCCATAATCAAGTTTGCCTATTTTCAGCAAGATAATGTTGCTAAAATTCAGGCTTGCTTACACAGTGATAATACAGCTAATTGGTAAATGCATTCGTGAAATCCCTCGTGGCTTCTACAACTCACTGCTTGCTGTTCTACCTGCCGGTGCCATCAACCACTTACAGCTGGTGCAAAACTCTGTAGCAAGGCTTCTCTGTCGTGAGCGTCGCAGTTGCCACATCCCATCACTTGTTGCCGACCTGCACTGGCTCCCAGTCAAGCAAAGCATCGACTTCAAGGTTTTTGCCTCTCACTTTTAGGTCCCTTCGTTCTTTGGCACCAGCCTAACTATCACTTCTACTTCGCCCACTCGGGCCATCGTATTTCCCACGTTTCTGAATGGATCTCATTCAATTGCATTTCCCTTTGCAGCCAATGTAAAGCACCTAGAGAGAGAGAGAGAGATTAAGTTCTCTGAGGGCGCTTTATCAAGTGCATTATTGTTATCATTATGATTATATAATCGTATATCTAAACCTCGTATGGAACTTAAATCCTTTGGAAACCGTGTTTTTGGCTCGTATGCTCCCAAAGACTGGAAGTCACTTCCGACTGCCGTCACGACATTCCCTGACCCGTCGACATTTAAAGCAAAAATCACACCATTTAGTGCGTCCACGTGATTCATCTTTTGCATGCTTATGCGTGCTGATATTGTGCATGCTGCCACTAAACATACTTTGACCCTGTGCATGGCCCGTCTAAATATGTTATGTTTATTGTTATTGAGCATGCTACCATTAACGAATCGAATTCACTTCCTTTGCAGCATATGTAAAGTGCCTAGAAAGAGATTGAGTTCTCGCATTGCTCTATAGAACTAGACTTTTTAATTCTTATTATTGACACGAAATATGGCTGTCAAAAAGAAAGGGAGGCACCAATTGCTACACTAGGTGCCGTTAAGTGACCACCGAGGTTCTATATCAGCAATTAGAGAGCAATTGCAAACAGTATGGGACCGGGGTTGTAGTCCACGAGGTCCGAACCTCAACTTATTCGTTTGCCACTTATAATGGTGTCAAGACCCTAGTAGGTCTGTAACCGGTAGAACGCTGAGCTAATTCCTTCCTGACTAATGCACAACTAATACGAAAGAACTTGTCGATGGCATTTCTTGCATTGTTATTTCCACTACGCCCAGTTCATGGCCTAGAGTTATTTATGGCCCAGCAGGGATTATGGCCCTGCTGTTGGTATATCGGACGTTGCGATTTATTAATAGGAGTGATTGCCGAGTGGCGGGCTGCAGATGCCCGTTACCTACGTCGAGGACGCCGGGCAGGCACGTGGCGTCCGTGTGACTAAACGTCTGTAACGCCGAAGGCTCAGTGGGGTACGCGTAACCTGCCGTCTACCGATCTGCGTAACCTAGCGCCTAATGACGTTCGGTGCGCGTCTACGCGCTATGAGCAGGCCGCCACGAAGCGAGCGTTTTTTGTGCTGACCTGCTCAAAGTTGCTAGAGGGGATCGTGAGTCCGTGGGGCGTGTATTGGAAAGCGAGACACACGAATTTTACTGAGCTTTATTCGCAAGCGCACAGAGTGCAAATCGCAAGAAAGTCGCTGTGAATCGCTGCTCAGTTGTATCTCCACACTCCTCGCAGGCTCTCAACAGCACACGATGTAGCCACCAAGGCTAGGTTCGGTTGGCTGCGACCGGATGGCTGTAATGCGGGTCACCGGCAAGGCCGGGGTCGGACCTACGGCATATGCGGTGACGTGCGGTCACCGGGGCTCTTGGGTACGAGTAAGTCGTTGTGTTGGAGGCTCCCGGTCTCGCCGAGTTATGCACCTGGATTCGTGCAGGCGTGCTCCGGCGATGCTGCCACGCACGCAAGGGAACAAGTACCCAAGGCCCGAGTGGAGCTGGATAGCACGCTCGTTGTGGAGACTTGTTTATTCCGCGTTTCCCGTGTAGCATGTTCGCGGACCCCCCCCCCCCGTGGGTTGGCGCCTTTCGGCGGAAGCTCTCGACTGTGGTAGTTGTCGACTCCGACTAGCCAAGCAGTTTTTCTGCTAGCCGGGTCTTGGACGGCGTACGCTCGTACTGTTGGATTCGGAGTCGGTACAATGACAGGACTACGGAAGCCGACTGACCAACTAACACGTTTATTGTAATGGCTCACTGGGTAAGGCGGTTGCTTTTCAAGACCTTGGCCCCGAGGTCGTGGGTTCGAATCCTGTCGTGGGTGATCCCTTATCGTCACTGCAAGCGGTGGTGATAGCCGTAAAGGCTCTTCTGTCGCTATACAAAAAGAGGCTGTTAAATCAGCTAGCATTTTTTTTTGGTTCGCGCTTGCTTTGTCGTCTCGCGCCGTACTTTGTTTAGGACCCTCCCTGTAGACTTGTTTAGTTCCCCTGTTGTTGCTGGCGCATGCGTTATTATAAAGAGGTTTAACTAGACGGCCGCTCGTCTTACCCTAGCTCAGCGGCATGGCTAGCGGCAGCGTGGTCGGAGTATAGCGGGGTTTGGCGGGAACTAGCCTTTGACCCTGGAACTCGGCTGCACATGCACTCTTGCGGAGGAACTACGTCCCCGTACTTCGGCTACCGACGTGTATTGTGGGGAACGACCCAAATAAGATGAGCAGCCCGAACCGGACACTAGAACCTGACTGGAGAGCTAGAGCCCCGCTTCCACCTTAACGGCAGAAATACCTCAACGCTACCTCACGCAATCTTGCGGAGGAAACACGTCTCCGCACTTAAGCTACCTAATCTCTAGTGGGGAACGACCCAAATAGACGAAGGAGCCCGAACCAACGGAATATCTCACACACTACACCAACTACGTCTAGTTTGCACCGGCAAATTTTTATGACGAGACCACGTGCGAGCGTGCAAATACACGAAACACGAAAGAAACACAAAATACTAGCTCGGGCGCAATACGACCGTATTCGATGGCGTCCACCGAATCGTCCTAGCGCTGTCTCGTCCTGTCCCGTAAATCGCCGGCGAACAGCCCGCTTTCCTTTCTCGCCTTCAGAGAAACGAGTCCGACAACGTCGAAGCGAAGCCAAATAGAGAGAGATAGAGATAGAGAGAGAGAGAGAGGGAGGGAGAGAGAGAGCAGAAGCCGAACAAAAGACCCGGCGCAAGCGTCGCTCGACACTTAATACCTAGCTGAGACAATGGGGCAAGAGCTTAGTGGTAACGGGCTAGGCACCGTGGGCAATTCCGGTATGGAATTAATACCGTCGCTCTGATACCGGATGGGCAACCCAGTCCAGCTTAGATGCCGAAAAGGTTCCAAACGATTCGTTTTGGACTGAGTTATGGCCGAGGTTGACAGGCCAGCCAACACTATCAGCCGCTCCGGTCGGTAGCAGACCAATTCTTAAGGCCGAATGCCACCGCTGGTTCCAGAGCTTCCTGGCTCGCTTTTTAGTTCTTGCTCTCTAACCACACTGGCGCCTCTCTTTGGCTCACTGCTCCAGGACAAAGGAGTTTTTGCCAGCCGAACACTTCTTGTTTTCGCTGAAATTAAACCGAGGCCAGCGCAGCGCTACACTTCTTTGAGCCAGATTTTGGTGTTCTGCATGGTGTCGCATATCTGACGCTTAGGGAACGTAAAGCTACAGTTCTTATAGTCATTCAGACATCGAATTAGAGATTCCGACTTTTCACCGGAGAAACTCTGCACGTTCGTCCTGCTTAGCTTGGCGAAAAAATGCAGAGGAAACCTAATTTTCGGAGCAGCTTGAGGTGGCTGCTGCAGCCGGGCTTTCGCGTCCGCACTCGCTTTCAGCTACGCCATCCGGATTCCCATCTGTTACAATCCAATGGGTCTGGCTCATCTCGGGCGTTTCCTCTGGTTGGCTTGGAGACACGTACCAATTTATTAGGCTCCAATGAAGCTTGCACAATCGCTCCAATCTTACTGTTAACTTGCTAAATTCAAAAGACCTAAACTTGCCATCACTAGCTCATCGAATTTGCTTGTTTAGCTAACTAAATTGCAATGTAACAAGAATTCCATGCTGGCCTCCAAAATTTAGCGCCTCGGCAGAGTATGTACTCTGCCGCTTACCAAACGGCGCAGCCAACTTCCAAATTCGACTCGGTGCATATCTTCACGCAGCAATTAGGTCGCCCTATCTACAGCATTTCTGGCGCAAGATTACTTACAGTTACTAAGGGGTCGTGATCTGTTGGCGCGAGCTGGATCGAGATACACACATAAATAATGGATTTTAATGAACTTTATTCGAAAGCACACACTGCTGCAGCGATTTCTATTTAGTTGTATACCCACTTCCCTAGCAAGCGTTCATATGAAGGAAATGCCTCCTCGTGCTTAGGTCACGTGCGTCTGCGGTAGGGCAAGACCACATAGACGGAGGGCCAGAACAACAAGGCACGCGATGAGCGACGTCGGTTCACGCATTCAGCGGCTTCCAAAGCAGCGCTGATGCCCCGATCGTCGCTTCACCGTCGAACCCTAACTCCTGACCGGAGAAATAGGTCACCGCTTCCACCTACTCGAATCCTATAAACTGAGTGCTCTTTTGCATAACAAAAAGTCCCTACCTCCGCTTTCGCTCCTCTCAAAGGGCGGGTGGCTCTGTAATACTATCTCACGGCGCCTACTACCTATGCCGCGACTATGCGTGGATATGCACTCACAAAAACAAAATGCGAGTTACGGAAGATACACGAACTATTTGGCGGCGACCGACCACCGAAATCTACACTTGACGCTGGCTCTCGTGGTCCCGTGGTCTTCAATCACTCTCACGAACGCCCGCCCGCCTCCCGCGTTCTAACGGCATCCAGTTCGGCGACTGGATGGCATGCGGCGGCAGTGAAGGCACGATCTTGAGCGGGCGTCGCCCTACTCTTAAGTAACTAGCCACTACCATAGGATTGGCAATTCAGCCGCAACCAATCAGCATCGTGACCTTACCGCAACTGCTGCGCCTTCTGGCGCTCAACTCGGGACAAAGCTTCATCGGCCGATCACTTCCTTTGCTGTATTTTTGCTCTAAAATATTTGTTTGCCCTAAAATTGAACGGGGCAAGACCGGCATAAGCAGACGCATGCGCAGACTGGCGCCACGCCTACAACGCCTTCGCAGCTTCCACATAGCAAATCGCTCGGAGCTGCTGACTGAAATGAAACAGCAGAGACAAGAAAGATAGATGCATTAGGTGCACATAGCGAGTCCATATTGATGTCTCACTTTGTGAATGGATTGGAGTCCACACGGCAGGAGAAATTTATTTGCGACAACGGCATCATGAGGCTATCGCCGGAAGACGCGATATTACTCACCATTCAATTGCATTTCACTTTGCAGCAAATGTAAAGCGCATAGAGAGAGATTGAGTTCTCTGAGGGCGTTTTATCAAGTGCATTATATTATTATTATTAAGACGATTTACGATGAATAGGTCATCCGGTAACAGAACCTGGTCGTCCGGTAACAGCGCTCATTGTAAACGGCAAAACATTCAACGATAAGGTGTTAACAGGTTCAGCGCGATAACGCGAAAAGTACCTGAAAGAAAGCACAGCAATGTAACGTGGTCATTTATAACCCGTGTCTATGCTGCGATAGCAACGAGAAAGCCTGCGAACCCCAAGCGCGCCAGTAAAGGACAGTGAGCGGAGTTTTCTTGTGGCGACGAGGCTACTTGGGAGAAGCCTGGCCGCTTAAATAAATAAATAAATAAATAAAATAATAATAATTCATTTGTATAGCGCCCCAAGAGAACTAAATCTCTATCCAGGCGCTTCACATATGCCTCAGGGCTCGAGCCCACGACCTCAGCCAGACCTTAGTCGGGGCGAGCACCTTGACCGCTGGACCAACCCAGCTCGGCATATAATATGTCTTAGTAACGATTCGAACATGAGCTCGCAGCGCTTGGAGGCACGCGCACTAACCAGTAGTCAAATAAGTCTACCGGCTTTAGTCCTTCAACGGACAGTCACCATTTTCTTATTCTTAAATGCATGCTTAACGATACCGAGCTCGAAGTCCAGCTTGACACGCGTTCTGAGATGTGGCTTTGGGCAGCAGACAGTGAATCACGGCTTCGTGGAACGTTGAAGTCGTGGTCCGAGCTTACTAGATACAACGGTCAAGAACAGGACTGCAGCTGATTTACGTGCCGTGGACAACTATGGCTTTGCAATTCGTGTTGAGGTCAGTGTATGGCCCGCCGATACTTTTAACTGCTTCGTGTAACGGCTTGCTCGGTGGGCTTTCCGCGAAGGCTCTCTTTGGCACTGGTTGCTGGCGTTCCATCGTTTCGCCCGAATGCACCAGCCGCAGACGCTTCTCTGCTTGAGCCTGCCAGCCTCGAGCCCTTTGCAGTGATAGTGTGGTCTCATTTAATTGATGATACTGCCCCTGATCGCTGTGCGAGTGGGCTGTGACACTCGATGCGGTAGGCAGACGGGGCGTTCTACTGGTGATTGTTATGACAAGGAAATCGCGGGGGACTCCGGTCGGTGAGAGGGGCGAGGAGAGTCGTGCTTCGCCCTGCTCCGTGTGTAGGTGAAATAAACCTGTGGTATTGCTCGCCGGCTAGCGTTCTGTGCAGTTCACGACGATAACTCAAACTACAAGCTATTTTTGGCGGCGGTGGCCCACAGCAATGTTGCTTGAGCATTTTCAAGTCGGCGAATACTTCCGAAAGTTGGCTGTTTGACTCGGAGCGGAGGCTCGAGCTGTGTGGTGTCAATCTGACAGTCTGGCACAAATATCTGCCTCTCTTCTTGGAAGGAAGCGCCTTCTATGTGTACTCTTACATGCCAAAGACAATCAAGGGTGACTACCGTCTGCTTTATGAGGCTCTGGTAACAGCACTGGCTAGCCCGGTGGGTAAAGCGCAACTGCTGAGCGCTGGGTTAGAAAAAGCTCGTCGGAGAGAGGGTGACAACAGACCTAACCAGAAGCAGTACTAGAAATCGCCGACAGTGTGCCGGGCGACAACAGTTTTCCGGGATGCCATCCATCGTGTGGTACGCAGCGACAGCGATCCAAGCTGTGATGGTTTGCCAGGCGCAGATGGTGTGCAAAGAGGCAACGGCCTGCGAACGGCAGCGGAAGCCGTGAAGGTGACGTTGGCATGCGACGATCCGGTGGGTTGGGACTCGGAGCAAGTCGGAATGCGGCGCAGGTTACCGACTCGTCGGCGATTCAAGAGGACTGTGACTCGTCGCAGGTAGGAGACGAGGCGCAGATAGGAAATGCGGTGCAGGTTGAAGATGCTGCAGGTCGGAAACGCGGCGACACCCGGAGACGCGGCGGTGGCTTGCGAAGTGTTTGTGGTGTGGGATGCATCATTGACCTTCGAGGCTTCGCGGCCCAACGAGGCACCAGCGGTGGAGAAATATGTTGTCCGGCGACGCATGAACGCAGGTGTCAAACGTAGCTGGCTTGTTTCCGCAGGCCGCGAGGTCGCCTGCCTTCTCCCAGCAGCCGTCACATAATAATAATAATAATAATAATGCACTTTATAAAGCACCCTCAGAGAGCTCAATCTCTCTCTCTAGGCGCTTTACATCTGCTGCAAAGAGAAATGCAATTGAATGGTGAGTAATTTCATGCTTAATAAACAACATGAATAACATGATTAGGGGTGACATGCACAGGGTCTGCATGCAAATGTGGTTAGTGGCAGCATGCACAGTGTCAGCACGCATAAGCACATCAAGGACGAATCACAGGGACCCACTAAATGCTGTCCTAAATAGGTGTTTATTAAGTTCTTTTTAAATGTGGTCATGTTAGGGAAGGTTCTGACGCATGTCGGGAGTGAGTGCCAGGCTTTGGGAGCATACGAACTAAATGCACGGTCTCCAAAGGATTATCCTCTTAATTAAGGGAGCCAACCGGCGCTTTGGGGAAGATGTGCTTACTGTTTAGCCTTCTTGTTGCCAAACAGTGGAGAATACGTCATAGATTGATCTCCAGATCAGGCGGGCATGTGGTTTCATTTAGTTGATGACACTGCCCCTGATCACTGTACGAGTGGGCTGTGACACTCAATGTGGTAGGTAGAAGAGACAAGCTATTGGTGATTGTTATGACAAGGAAGTCGGGAGGACTCGGTGGGCGAGAGGGACGAGGAGGGTCGTGCTTCGCCTTGCTTCGTGTGTAGGTGAAATAAACCTGTGGTCTGGCTGTGTGGCTAAACCGTCTGCTTGTCCGCTAGTGTTCTGTGCCGTTCCCGACGATAACTAACTACACACTAACTTCTTTTAACTAACTTCTAACTGCAGATAGACGGAACGAGAACTGCTGTGCATAGACGTACAAATGCTTGGTGTGGATTTCGACGAATGTTGCGTGCCGCTGCGGCTTCTGCCGTTGTAATTAACCAAACGCCTGACACCAATGTGCATGCCTCACCTGTGGCCAATAGTTTAGCCATTGAACCAACGAAGCGTCATGCCACTAATGCATGTTATCTATCGTGTCGTCTGCTGCGATTGATCGAACTCTCGTATATTTACCTGTTGAGAGTAATAAAGTAGTCTCGTTCGCGGAACACGTTCGCCCGCTGTGTCTCGGTGAGACCCTCTACAAGACCTGCCACCGCCGGAGCCACTATCATAGCTTGTTTAGATAAGGATACCTCGTCTAAGTTGGTCCGTGCATTTGTGACATCCCCTCTTGACTTCTGTAACTCACTGCTTGCTGGCCTACCAGCATATGCAATCAAGGGCTTACAGCTGGTGCAAAACTCTGGAGCTAGACTTGTCTGTCGTGAGCATTGCAGTTACCACATCACCTGGCCCTCCTACACGGCAGCGGTCGGCGGCGGCGGCTCACTCGTGCGAGAAGGACTTTGCGTGCACAGTGCTCGCTCGCTTGGGAGCGACTTACAGAAAGTTGTCAGAGTGTGCCGACTGCTGGTACTGCTGCAGAACAGCTGCTACCGAGGACTGAGCGAAGGCACGGCGCAGACGCACCCACGGACGGCCCGTGCTTTTTAAGCTGCTTCGTCGTGGCCGATCCTTCTCGGCAACGATTCTCAGCTCGCATTGGACACCGGGAACAGTTTCTCGGAGGCGGCCAAGTGAGCTACGGCGGCGGTGCGGACGTGAGATTTCTCACTTAGTTGACCAACGTTGTCGAGCCGTGACAATATAACTGTGCCGAGAACTTGGCACAGGTTGGCGTGCGATGTCACACTTTCAGGTGGCCAGCCGTACTTCATCACACTGGACTGTTGTTCGAGCCGGTTTGCGATCTAGCTGTGCCTGCCGAACGTGGGCGCCTCAGCACTGATACGAGGGCGCCTCAGCACCGAACGTGGGCACCGCCTCAGCACTGATGCTGGAGCAAATATTTCGCTAGTGCGGCCCGCGCCGAGGGCTCTTGCATTGCCGCTGTCATAAAATCGTAGACATGCCTGTGGCTGTGCAAGCTCTGGGGCGTGACCCTAACTGTTCGCCACATCGCCTAAACGCAACCTTTAAACAGCATCACTGTGCAGTGGGGCAGCTCTCAGCTTAGCCTCGCGACGGGAGCCCATGCCTTAGCGGTGTCGACGAGGGCGCCTAGTACAGACCCAGCTCCTGATCCACGTAGCTCAGATTAGAATGGAGCTTTATGCAGGCGATGCGGTTAAAAGATGGGGCAACTAGTGTGCTTGCCTTAGCGGGTTCGACTCGGACACCTATTACAGGCCCGGCTCCTGTCCACCGGCTAAATTTAGAATGTAGCCTGGTGCATACGATGCGGTCAGGATGTGCACCAACTAATGTGCTGAAGTAGAAATAACAGCAACGTGCGAGGTCAGGAGTTTAGAGGAGAGAGAATATAATGGGACGACTGACAGAGCTCGGGGCTGCAGCCTCCATAGTCGATGCGAGACTACGCTTCGAGAGCACGAGAGACGAACCTTCGGCGACGAACAGCTAAGTGCAACTTGGACTACGCAGCTATGCTTGCCGGCTACTCAGTTAGCTGCTCGTATCTTGGGGTGCTGCAGCGGCCCACCTTCGGGATTGGGACTATCGCTAGCGACGCGAGCATAGGATAGTTTAGTAAACGCGGGCTTCGGGAGTTCGTGCAGTAACTATGTCGGTCCGATACGCACCGATTTCAACGCCGGCGCGTAACCACTACTAGCAGGCCCACAATAAACTGTCACTTTCGGCGCCCAGTTATGGCCGCTTGTGTTTTAACCGCACTACAGCACTGCATCACACAGTCCACCGGTAGAAAACCGGGGGACGAGCATCGCCGCGCGGCTACAGCTGCATAATTAAGAGCTTGGAGGCGCGAAGCGGCTTGCGGGTTCAGCTGTTCGTCGGACGCTGCAAATGCCAGTTGTATTTGTAGCGAGCCGCAGAACCCGCGGCATTTGGCCAGGTGAAGAAACATATATCGATTGGTTCTTGCGTGCGATTATGCTTTATTGTGTCTTTCCCGACCACGACCTCGGCAGCTACGCCTGCAACGCAGCCAGCTGCTCTGCTACCGTCGCAGGGCCAGAGCAAGACGAGAGGCTGTTTAATTAAACCTTTAATAGCTGCGTCGTCGCAGCTCCCTGCCTCGCGGACTCGCTTCGCTGATTCGTAGTAGCTCGGTTGCGGAAAGCAACTTGACGCATCTTTCCGCCTGACGGAAGTGCGCCATCGTGCCTCGTGATGCAAGTGTGCCATCTTAAGGTGTGACGGACTTTCACGCTTTGATTAGTAGAGACTCCGCATACGCAAAAAATAGCAGAGGGACAAAAGAGAACTACCGGGAAGCCCCTGAAGCGTCAGGCTACGGGGAGACGTGGCAAACAGCGAGCCCAGCCTTCCCAAAACGGGACACTCTCGCCGGACCGGAGCAATCTTAATGGCGGGGCAGCAACCTCACAAATGCTCACCAAATCGATCGGTGGCCTAGGAATTCGGAGACTCACCATCGCGGCTCATGTTATATTGCCAACTGATGCAGCGGATCAGGGATGTAGAGCCTCCGAACAACAAGCTAGTGTGGAACGCGTAGCCTACAGGCCACAACAGCGAGCGCTCATCTAGAGCCAAGCTCGAGCGTAGGGCAGATGACCCCCTGACCTTGCGTGGTTGACGGCATAGTCGAAAAACGCTAGCTATCAATCCTTTGAAATCTGGATACTGAGCGACCAGGACCGCCAGATCTCTCTACTTGGCCCTCGAATTATTTTATGCGATCATTTTATGCCTCGAGCTAAGACCGTGGGACATTAAATTTGAATTTAGGAATTCGTCAGCCGAAAATAGGCTTAGCATGGTCCTCCAAGACTTTCTAGGAGCACATTTCTGCAGTCCCACTACCGAGAAAGCTGAAATACAGGATTTCGGAAGTTTTCTTCCGAATCGTAGTGCCCTGAGCAGCCTATGCGGCGACTAAGGTACACTATTTTGAGTCGAGACTATTGCACGAGATCTTCCGACTGCTTCAAATTAGAAAGCCAAGCTCTCAGGTTGCCCATCCGGCTAGTATTGGAGGCATCCTTGTCAGATAACGCGTCTAATCAGATACAGAAGGGTCAGAACTTTCGTTGAACACTGCGGCTCTCTGTTTCACTGTTATGACAACAATATCTGATTGCCGAGCAACGATATTCAGCTGACCCTGTGCATGTCACCCCTAACCATATTATTCATTTCGTTTGTTTTTCAAGCATTATTTTACTTACCATTCAATTGCATTTCACTTTACAGCAAATGTAAAGCGCCTAGAGAGAGATTAAGTTCTCTGAGGGTGCTTTATCAAGTGAATTATTATTATTAGGATAACAGCCTAGATATATAGTAATCAGCATCCATAGAGGAAGTTCCAAATGTATGGACGCTTTGCTCAGTCTTGCCTACGTGTTACACTAATCTGTTTTTCTGTATGTTGAGCTGTAAGCGAACGACAACCCACAGCCGTCTGCCACCCCGGTTCTGGATCAACTTAGCGGTGATGTCTCGAACCTGCCCGATTCAAAGCTTAGAGCAACTACATATACTAGGCCACGAGCTATCAAATCTCCAGTGTGGCTCTAAGCAGCTTCTATGGAATTCACGTTCCACATTGTGCATTCCATCAGTAGGTCAAGTTAAGATCGAGAAGCAAACGTCATAGTGCACAGACAGCTATTGTAAGTATTAAAATCTTGCCAATCGTGACGACGACTGCACGCAAGGCATACATATGCTCAAGCAATTTTTACATAGAGGTTGAAGTAACTGATTAAACGGAAGTTGCATGTGCATAACAATGCTCAAGTGTCCTAATACTGAAAAGCTCACCCACAAATGCGCACATGCAAGCACACGCACTACCAAACTTTGAGTATGCATGAACTTCCACTTACTAGGCTGAACGAAATGACATTTTTTAAATTCGAAAGTGAACATTGCAAGCTATTTAAAAACAAAAGATCTTTGTTAGGCACCTTATTGTCCACAAGATAAATAATGAAGCTGCTATTTGAAGTGAGAGCAACAATTACTACATTAACAATGGTTCAGGCCTCTATATCGACGCTACCAAGGTGCTGACGAATAGCACTTTGCGATGCACCAAGAGCTTGTTTTTGATGCCATCACGGCCACTACAACCTAAGATGGATGATACCCTACATAAATGAGGCTCTGGAAAAGAACGCTTCACCCCGCAAAGTTATTTCTTTTTAACCAACCACCTTCTAAGCGGTAATGTGGATGGATGCGAGATATCAGCAAACCGTCGTTACTACATGCGAGTTTCGGCGCAGTGGGCGCACAATTGTTGCTAATACTGCCGCCATGTAAAGTGTCCAAGCCAGAACCGACGGATAACGGATAGCAGTACAAAATTCAGATCACTCCACCAAACCTACCAAACTAATACCATTCTGCAAACTGCAAAGTAGAATAAATCAACTATCTTGCAATGCATTGCTCAACGCGAATCGTACTAGCTACTGATGAGAAATACGAGACTTTACAAGCGCTCTCCGCCAGACTCGAAGACCAAGCCGGAACAAGGCGAAGGTCTGACATTTTATTGAGGGGAATTCTTCTGACATTGAAAGTGTCGGAATTCTTCTATCATTGACCATGTCAAACTTCTCTATTACATTTTGAATATCACTTTTTATAGTGTTTCTTTCTCTTTCTTCTTTCTAACTACACTTAACAAGGCCAAATCGGGTAGTCGATCTTACTCCATTGAAGCTCTCAGATAAGACAGGATTATCTTCACCTTGTTAAAAGAACGTTCACGACTGGCAGCTGATACAGCGATGGTGAGAAAAACATACAAGGCAGCTCTCAAATTAGGAAACATCTTCTCCATAACTGATAATAAAATACGTAAGTTCCAGTGGTGTCTTTAGTGCCGAGACGCGATGCGTGGTAACAACAATTTTACTATCACATATTTCATTGTACAGCTCTATTCCATTAATGTCTGAACAATAGAAGCCTCCAAGATCTGCACATTTCTGGAGGAGTTTTGTCTGGTCAAGTGTCTGCAAAAGCTTCCCAACTTCCAACAAGAAACCAATATTGGCATCGAGATCTGTGAGTCGGGAAAACTTAGTTGTACGGAAACGGAATCCTAGTTCTCTGGTTAGGGTTTAGGCTCCGATTCGGGCTCCGTCTATTTGGCTCGTTCACCACTGTAGACGTAAGTAGCCTAAGTGTGGAGACGTGTTTCCTCCGCAAGAGTGCTTGAGTTGGTGTGCGTAGGGTATTCCTGCCGCAAGGTGGAAACGGAGTCCTAGTTCACCGGTTAGGGTTTAGGCTCCGGTGCGGGCTCCGTCTAGTTGATTTGTTCCCCATTATAGACGTAAGTAGCCTAAGTGTGGAGACATTTTTCCTCTGCAAGAGTGCTTGAGTTGGCGTGTTTTAGGTATTCCTACCGCACTGGTGGAAGCGGAGTCCTAGTTTTTCGGTCAGGGTTTAGGCTATGGTTCGGGCTCCGTTTATTTGGGTCATTTCCCACTATAGACGTACGTAGCCTCAGCGTGGAGACGTATTCCCTGCGCAAGAGTGCTTGTGCTGTTGAGAGCGTGCGAGGAGTGTGGAGATAAAACTGAGCTAGACGTGCAGCCACTTTGTGCGCTTGCGAATAAAGCTCAGTAAAATCCCCAATTTTTGGGTCGCTTTCCAATTCACGCCGCGGACTCACGACCCTCTTTAGTAACGGTAAGTAGGTCAGCGCCAGAAACGCTCGTTTCGTGACTGCCAGCTTATTGCGCGTAGGCGCGCACCGAACGGCATTAGGCGCTAGGTTACGCCGCTAGGTAAGCGGCAGGTCAAGCCTACTCCGCCGAGCCTTCGGCGTTACAAATCTGTGCCCTAAGCAGGGTTCTTGGTTCATATGCAACTCTCCATAATTCATATCTCCTTTTGGTATCTAGTAGTGATTCATTGCACAGGTCATCTCGAAGTTTTGGCATCTCAATCTTAAGAGGGTCACAGGTCACAAGAATGCTTGCCTTGCCGATATTCGATCCTGGATGTCGGAAAACTTCCTGAAATTAAATGACGATAAAACCGAACTGCTTCTCATAGGACACCCTAAGCGTGTGGCTGGATTAAAAGGCTTTGCTGTTCTAATAGGTGATGCTATTGTGCGACCTTCACCACGTGCTCGTAATCTAGGTGTCGTGTTCGATAGCTGCCTCAATTTCAAAAAGCTTCATTCAGAAGACTGCCTCTACAGCTAGCCATCACATCCGATCCCTATCCAAGATTAGAAGCTGTCACCCACAGTGGCTCGTAAAAAAATAACTAGCTCTTTAGTTCTGTCTCGGCTTGATTATTGTAATTGCCTTTTGGCTGGGCTGCCAAAGAAAGCTATTATGCCACTACAGCGGACTATGAATATGGCCGCAAGGCTTGTCTTCAAGTCCCAGCGGTTTGAGCACGTGTCACCTCTGCTGAAAGAGCGAGGATGGTTGCCGGTTGAGCAAAGGATACAGAGAAGAGTTCTTACGCTGACCCACAAGGCCCGCCACGGCTTGGCTCCTTCGTACCTAGCTGAACTGCTGCATCAGTTTCAGCCTGTTCGCGCCCTCAGGTCCTGTGTGGACAATAAATTAGCTGTCCCATTCCTCCGCTTAAAGACAGTTGGCGACAGAAGCTTTAGCTCTGAAGGTCCTAGACTGTGGAACTCGCTTCCACAATTCTTACGAAATGACAACTACTCTTCTGCTGCCGACCATGGTTCATCCTTTTCAGTGGTCCTGAACTGCTACTTCTATGCTACTCACTACCTCAACTGCTCTCCTGACTCTGCTATGCTTCCCACTTTCTCTTTGTTGCGTGAGACGAAGTCTGTTGGCTACCGAATGCATACCGAAAGCCGCTTAGGCTGTGAGTGCGCTATAAAAAATTCTCCTGCGTTACACCCACATGGTCTTTATGACTTTGTGGAGTTACAGACGGAGATACATTACATTACAAGAGGCGTCTTTGGAGTTCATCTTTGGATCCTGCAGAATTTTCTGAACGCGGTCAATTATCCATCAGATGCTGCTCGAAGATGGCCAAAGAGCCATAAAGTTAAAGTTCAAAATACAATGTAGGAGACTGCCAGCTTCACTTCTTGTTTCAAGTGCGACACTTTGTCCTCAATCAGTTGCTCCAAAAATCCTTAAGTGCCTGTGGCTATTTTGAGATCATGACACTGTCGTTGGATTATGGGCTGTTGCAATTTATGGCAGTGGTATATAAGATTAACCGAGTTCCAGGGGTTAGAGGCTAGTTCCCGCCAAACCCCGCTATACTCCGGCCATGCTGCCGATCGCCATGCCGCTGAGCTAGGGTGAGACGAGCGGCCGTCAGGTTAAACCGCTTTATAGTAACGCATGCGCCAACAACAGTGGAATTAAACAAGTCTACAGGGATGGTCCTAAAAAAAGTACACTATAGGGGTATCCTACCAAGGTAAACTATAGGGGCGCGAGAGGACGCCGCAAGTGCTAACAAATGCGTTAGTTTCTCAGTCAGCTTTCGCAGTCCCACTGTTGTACCGACTCGATTCCAACAGTACAAGCGTACGCCGTCAAAGATCCGGCTAGCTGAGTACTCTGAGATAGACGGAGTCGACGTCTACCACAGTCGAGAGCTTCCGCCGAAAGAGTGCGAGCACGCCGTCCCTCGAGCTCCGGTCCTCTGGCCTCTGGCCTCTGACTCCAGGCATTTCTCTTCCGGCGACGCTCAGCCCGACATATCTAATGTCAGTGGCTCCGCCTACACTAGGGAACACTGGCATTCACATCCGCCACTCTTGCACTCAACCTCGTTGCAGAGTCACACGTTTGACGGTGATGCTTAAGACTTTGTTCAGTTCTTCCCAACTCGACGTTTATCTTCAAAAGAATAAGTAGGTGCTCTCTATTGCTCCGAAAAGGTAAAGACTACGGAATTTTGACTAGCAACATGAACTCCTGCCTGGTTCAAGCTCTGGTTATCACATCTGTCCATAAACTGTGAATATCATAACTCAGCCGCAAACCGCGCTGTTCCCAGTAAAATCGATAAGTTTGAGCCGGCGCGGCGACTGGCAAGGGATCCGCCGAACCGCCTATGCCAGCCGGATTGGTGTATCTATGGGTGACGGTAGCTTCCGGAGGAGGGTCACCCGGCGAATTCTGGAAGCCGAGACCTGAACCAAGACCATTACGCGCACAGTGGAGTCAGCCCTAGGAATTCGCTTTAGCCGCAGGTATATCGATAGCCTTCTCCGGCTTTTAGCCGTACGGTTTGACACCTTCCTATCGGAGTAGACCACGCGCTTGACTCGGTAAGGCGTCTGTCTGTGCACGCGGGTGCTTTTCTGACTGTGTTCTGGCTTGCTTTTTGCTCCTGCAGGGGGCCAGCTCAGCCCTTTGAGGAAGAAAACGAAAACACTGGCTGATTTAGCAGCCTCATTTTTATAGCGGCAGAAGAGCCTTAACAGCTCTAACTATCGTCTGTAGTTGGCAATACAAGATCGCCCTGTGAACGAACCCACTGCCTCGGCCTACAAGAGCGTGCACCTACCCCCTAGGCTATGACTTCCCTACACACTGATCAGCCTCTCTTTCACGAATTTTGCTGACTATACGTCAGCTCTTCGATAGTGTAGGCGAGGTTTTCTACGTTTCCGAAGTCGCCTTACTCATGCACGCCGGACTGCGCTGTGCTGGATGATGTTCCAGTTTCGCTTTCGGTTGCTCTGTCGGTAGAACCCCACCGCCCAGAATTGCCGCATCCAGACGGATTTGCAGGCGTTTCTAGAAATAAATGTATTTTCTTCGCGCTTTGAACTTGCCGGCGTCATTTTATTTTAAGCGTTACGCCGGTCAGCTCCGCGTCCAAATCGGCCTCGCCGAGAGCCTTGACACTCTGTGTCGCGACGCATCGATGACGCATGTATCAGATTACATGCCAATAGACAACCGTAATAATTAGTAGCCAGTTCGAAAGATTGCACTTTCGGACGGTGCCACTAGCAACTCGTTATTTGCTTACCGTAACCATGGCTGCCCGTTTTAACCACTAAAGTGTGAACCGCCCTTGGTTTTCTTAGAGGCTTTGGAGACCTCGGTTCGTTTTGAACTGTGTTGTACTCGTAACTTAGAATGTAATCCATCACTGTTCTCGAGTTTTTTTTGGACTGTGGCCAGTTTCTATTCTCTTAGCAAAGCCGAGTATGCGTCGTTTGTTCACTGGTCTGTCCTTTTTCGAATTCACGCAGTCTGTGAGGGATCGTCTCAGGATGCCTTGTTGGCGTGTCCATTTCTCACTCGAGTTGCTTGTTCTGTATGATTTTACTACCGTTCAACTGGATCAAGCCAACCAACGACAAAGCCGAAGCTGTCACCTTTAGAGACACACAAAGACGTTAGGAAAAAGAGCATAACTTGGTCCAAGCAATGTTGAATGTTCTCTGGAATGGCTAGATCTATTGCCCAAACTGTGTGCACGTCTCACAGTCAACTACAGTTGCCATGCAAAAGTAGCCACGAATGAAATCGCTCTTTGCTGTAGAATGGCCGATTTATTTATTCGTCATCGGCAGTGTGGATTAGCCATGTAAGAACTTAATGAAAGGCTCTGTGGCTGTTACAGTGGCCCGTGTTTAAGTAGCAGGATAAGATGTCGGAAAAAGTTTGTGTGAATGATGCAAAATGCTAACCCTCACTCTTGCGCTGCCACTTGCGGCTGTATAGGCACCTCGATGGGTGCCAAGCTTTTGCTCGAGCCCTGTATATGCTTGTCGCTGGATCAAGTTGGGCTGTTAGTGTCAGAATACTGGTAATGGTGAGGGGTGGATTAGGGTTCCTTAAGCCTTCACTGAATGCTGGTGTGGAAATGCATATCCCTTAGTCCCTAGCACTCGACTGTGCAATATCACAGTCACCAACTTCTATTTATGCCCACAAAAGTTTTGTAAGGTTTAGCCCCCAAGTTCAAATGCCGGGCTACAGGCTACCACGTGTTTTAAGGCAGGATGCTGTAGCCCTCATCAGTTAAGACCTTCGGAAGTAACTGCTGCTGGTCTCACTGACGCTGTTTCTTTTTAGTCAAATTGCCTTATCATATAGTGCCCACCTTAGGTATGCAGTTCAGAATTTCACACAAGCGACAGTTCCTGTACGGTCTGCTGAGTCATTGGTGAGCCACACTTTTCTTCAGCCCCTTTTCATGTTGAGTTTCCTAGAGGCCTGTGGGTTTATGGATCTTGGATTTTTTCGTTGTAATCCTTACCCTGAAAGCTACACATCTGAAGTTTAATCCACAACTTGTAGTTTGTTTGAGTAGATAAGCACCTTTAGCTAGAGGCACGCTACTCCAGTAATTGATGTAATGACCAAACCTGTAAGTAAATTGGGTTACCTTGTGAGTTGGCTGTCTTTGGTTAGTGATCTCGGTACATCTAAGGCTGGCTTTTGGTGGCATGGCCTGCCAATGCGGCTTGGACGGGGTTATCTCTAGTCACCGTGTGTGTCAAGAGGCTGCTGCAGCTTATTTTTTACTTTGAGGTCCCATTATTCTCTCACACTTATTCGCCTACTGTTACGATCTAATTTCCCAATAGGCGAGGCACAATACCACCACTCTCCTGATTCAAGTCGTTTAGCTGTGCTTCTAACAATGTCAAATCCTTTAGAGACAGTGCCTTGAGTTCGTATGTTTCCAAAGCCTGTAACTCACTTCCGACTGACACCCAGCAGCATTTGATATGACCATTATATTGTCCTGTTAAATTTAATAAATTCTAGCCGATTTAACAGCCTCTTTTTGTATAGCAGCAGAAGAGCCTTAAAATCTATCATCACTGCTTGCAGCTGCTATATATGGACCACCCACCGCAGCATTATTTGAACGCACAACCACGGGGCCAAGGTCGTGAAGAGAAACCGCCTTACCTAATGTGCCACCGCGGTTCACCATGTTCGATCCACAACTTGTAGTTTGTTTGAGTAGATAAGCATTCGTTTGTCCTAATGTGTACACTGGCACTGCGCATGTTATCACCCAGCGCTTTACAAGCTTCACTTACAGCATATGTGTGAAGTCCCTAGAAAGAGATTTAGTTGTCATGGTGCTATCGGAGTGCTAAGTTTTATTATTATTGCTGGGTGACCTGTTGTGGCAGCTTTGTACTTCCATAACGTTTTAGGGCCGGCGAAGATATGGACGCAATCGTGATTGGCCTCGTAGTTTTCGGAGTGGTGGTACTCGTTGCGTGCATAATTTCGATCGCGATCTGGGCTTGTGGCCATTCCTGCATGGTTGGGCAATCTCGGTCACAGCCAACTGGGCACCAGCGACAGCAGTCACCTCTGCTATCTCAGCACGAGCACCGTGAGCAGCCTGGAAATGGACGAGGCGGCCAAGGTTTGGTGTCCACACACCCTTCAGCATATGCCAGTCTTTCACACAATGCTGCCCAGCGCCAGCTCGAGCAGCATCCTACGGCAGTGCAGCACAGCAGTCGTCCACTGTCGTCGGATGCTTCGTTTAGAGATCACGTCGATCCGAATTCAGCTTTGAGTGGCTTTGGATATAAATTTAATGAGGGTAAGAATCAGAAGGATTAAGCCGTTTTCATGGCTACTGCCTATATTTGAACCACCGGAAGCATCAAGCCTTTTATGATAATTACGACTACTAAACTTGAAATTTGCAGCTTTTTGTAAGGAAACTACTATCGGTGTGTGCACAGTCGGCTGACAATAAGATTTTTAGAACTTCATGGTAATTGCACTTCATTGAGTGGGGCCACATATCTATGTGTCTGGTGTCTCACCTCTCTGCATTGGGTGTACACTTGTTTGGACCATTCTAACTATATAGCTTATCTGATAATTTATTTAAAATCTTGATTTGTGAATACATATTTCTTAGCTTGGGACGGAATATACTGATTGAGAAATCCTGAAAAAGCTGTTATGGGCATAATCTTATAATAATAATAATAATAGTATCGCACTTGATAAAGCGCCTTCAGAGAACACAATCTCTTTTAGCTCTTTCTAGATGCTTTACATTTGCTGCAGAGGCAATGCGGTCGAATGGTGAGTGGTATCATGCTTGATAAACAACATAAATAACATAATTAGGGGTGACATGCACAAGGTCAGCATGCAAGTGTGGTTAGTGGCAGCATGCACAGTGTCAGCACTCATAAGCACATAAAGGACGAATCATAGGGACCCACTAAATGCTGCCATAAATAGGTGTTTTTAAGTTCTTTTTAAATGTGGTCAAATCAGGGGATGTCGTGGCACAAGTTGGAAGTGAGTTCCAGGCTTTGGGAGCAAACGAACTAAATGCACAGTCTCCAAGGAATTTGAGGTTTGTACAAGGTATAGATAAATAGTTAGATTCCAAAAAGCAGGAGGTGTGATACTTGGTCTGGTGGGGGAGTAGATCTGATAGGCTGGAGCCAAAGAATGAAGGGACCTAAAATTGTGAGACGAACCCTTGAAGTCGATCCGTTGCTTGACTAGTAGCCAGTGCAGGTCGGCGAGAAGTGGTTTGATGTGGCAACTGCAACGCTCACGACAGACAATCCTAGCTGCAGAGTTTTACACCAGCTGAAAGCGCGTGATTGCACATGCCGGTAGGCCAGCAAGCAGTGAGTTACAGAAGTCAAGACGGTATGTCACAAATGGATGGACCAACTTGGGTGTGCTATGCTTATCTAAACAATCCCGAATTTTAGCAATGTTATGTAGCTGATGTAATGTATATCCATGTGTAACGTTATGAATCAACAAGGACTAAGTGGATAATTAATATGCAGCAGGGTTTTCTATTGTGTACCCAAAGCCTGGGTGGTTTTTTGTGCAGGCACATGGTTGCAAACAGACTTCGTGTCGAATGAACTTGATGGTACTCTGAAGGCCTCTAAAAACCCCAGCTCTGTTGCCGTTGCTTGCTTCTCACCTTTGATATCTTCAAGCCACGCATGTAATGACATCAAAGGATGTGCTATGACTGCTTATCAGTTGATAGGTGACTCAGCTGGCATTGCCAAATCTGTTTTTTAGTGTGGTGACCTGTAATGTAATGTAATGTAATGTCTAATGTATTTTGAAATTGCCCCAAAGCGATGCTTATTTATCAAATACTAATCAAACAGTTATATTAACTTTTTAATAAGGCATTGTAACTAAGCTAAAAACCAAGGCTAGGCTAACAGACGGACGTGTACCGTGTGAGCATGGGCTACTTGGCAGTTGTTGAGCTGGCCTTCAAAATTAGAGGGATGTACCTTACTGACGGAAGGAGGTGAAACCGGACCTGATGCTTACCTAAAGCTGCTTAGGCTTTAAGCAGCACTTCCCATTGAAGAAAACTCTCGTGGTATACTTTCTTAGTCTTTGTGGAATTTAAGGCAAAGGCAATACTTTACCTCAACCAAAAGCAAGCCTTTTAACCACTCTCATCGGCCAAGCAACAGACATGTCGGCGAGTTACCCTGCAGAAACTGCTGTCGAGGTAAGAAGTTCCTATAAAGTAGTTTCCTCTAAGAACATGCATCAGGTTTGCAAATATAGACATAGTCTTTGAAAGCATAAATGTGTATTGTAGAAGAACTTGACTGCGTGTCAGTGAAACGCGACGTGCTTTTGCTACTATGCTTCTTCTGAATTATTAGATGAAGGCTGAATAAAGACCCCTTATGTTGCTGTCCACACCATAACACTGTGATTGGATTGAAAAGTACTGATCACTGCTGAATTTCTGTAATAGCCCGTATAGTCTATTGCTAAGCTAATTGATTCATCTAATAAATGATTTTGAAATTGTCATCTGAAATTTCCGAAATGCAGTACTCTGTGGATCACTCGTTTTCAGAAGTTACTCCCAGAATGAGAAACAACTTTGCTTATACCCTCATGGTTTGAATGTTTATTTTTAATTAATGCCAGCTGCAATTTGAATTATTTCTATCCTAGCCTAAATCTGGTTGACAGCCAGCTGCTAAGTAGCTGAGCAGTCATTTTGAGCAATCGTTATGATTTGATTGCTGATTTGATTGCTTTGCGACTTGATGCTGATAAGATGTTAGGACCACATTCTCGGATTTGTAGGCTCAATTTAATAACTGCTGACGTTTGTTCAGTTTATTTCATGTCATTGATGTACTCAGTGGCACCCATTGGTTGTGGACTACTGAGTTATATTTTATGTCCTAATTACCCAAAATGGGCATATAATTTTGAGCTGGTGGCCTTATACTGGGCATGATTTAGGTGGCTGTCCTGTACCACGTCTCATGCTAGCACTGTTATGAATGGCAATGACTAGCAACAAAGACTGCTGGAGTGTGTTAAAACCCCTCTTGCTTCTTCTTCTGCACGAATCTGTTGCCACAGTCTACTGGACTAAATTCACCACAGGCTTGCTTGCCAACCAGGAGTCGTCCAACTCATGTTCTAGAGCTTAAGTTTCATTTCTGCAATGTCTTCTCATTAGTATTATAATTGCGTGCCGGGCTCCAGGGCTCTGAACAAAATTACACGACGACCTGTAATCTTTAGTTACTCGATGTGCCCGAAATAAATGCAAACATGTGATAGTGATGGTGAAGATGATAATGATGGTGGTGATGGTGATGATGATTTGCATTCCTAGATGGAAAGCTAGTTCACATGAAGACTGGAGGAGGATTTGTCTTTAAAGATCAGCAACATTATGAACAACTTGGCCTGGTAAGGATTGATTACACTAGTTGAGATCTTGCAAAAATGTTGGTCGCAATCGTGCAGGTATTAAATGTTAGTCAGGTGGCAAGTGTCAATGATCTCATGAAGGTAGCTGTTCTTTCTATATAGCTAAACTAAATCAGAAATGTGGACAGAAAATTCCACAGGAGTAATGTGATGTGGCAGTTTTCCCACTGACGACAGGCCAGCCGAGCTACTGAGTTGGGCACGAGTTTCAGTTGATTAAGAGTAAATGAGTGGAGTCCTGATTAAAGGAAATTGCAATACTCGAGATGCAACCTCAAAAGCAAATTGTCTTAAATTTAAAATCCATATACAGTGGTTGTGAAGGGCTTTTGGGGATGCTTGAAAGTAACTGGGTTATACAATTTGCTTCTGTCCTTCTACAGTTCTAACGCATGCCATCACTGTCACAGATAAAGTTTATTAACACATTCCAGCCAGCACATTCTCTCTCTCTCACACACACACACACACACACACACACACACACACACACACACACACACACACACACACACACACACACACACACACATGCACACACACATTTACACCCAGCCACACTCGCACGTGCAAGCACACACACGTGCAAGCACACACACACACACACACACACACACATGTCGTGTGCCTCAGTGTGTGTGTGTGTGTGTGTGTGTGTGTGTGTGTGTGTGTGTGTGTGTGTGTGTGTGTGTGTGTGTGTGTGTGTGTGTGTGTGTGTGTGTGTGTGCATAGGCATGGTGCATACCTGCATTTTAACAAACTTTTCTTTTTTTAGACCTAAGATGTTCCAATATTCATCCACGTATAGGTCGTTCTTCCTAACTCATTATCTTATATGTATGATCAGTTGGTTCTGGATATGTTTTTAGAATGGCTGATTTCAGTCATAACATCAGCAGAGATGATAATTGTAAGCTGCATTTTAGGCCTTTTATGTTTACATTCAGACCCGACCGCAATTTGGACCACCGCTCTCATTTGCTGCAGTTTGCCGATTTTAATGGCTCTGAGCTCGTATTCATGACAGTGCTAAACTGTAGCCAGTTTCTTTTTACCATAGCCATTTTTGATTTTGTTAGAAGCACGTTGTTCTTCTGCCTTGTGTTTCTCTCAGCAAACTCTAGCAATCACTTTTGCAGGCTATAAATGAATACATATACCGGATTCTAGAGATGGAGCTTGAAAAAAAGAAGCTGTCCGTAAGTTTCCCCTTATGGTAGCCATATGTATTTCACGTGCAGACCTTTCTAGCTCTGCAGGTGATACTCAGTGCAACCTGTGCTTTCATCTTTTCTAGCCTTCAAGTATATACTTGCCCCTGTAGCTTGCATCGCCGAAATTCACACTTTGATGGCAGCTCACTTTTTTTAATTGAATGACGTAAGACCAAGTTCATAGTTATAGAAAACCTCCTGTCACTCAGAAACTAAATGACCAGTAGCTGATTCATTGATCTCTCCGGTTTGCCTCAGCGCTTACTTCGAGCATCCGGATCGAAATTGATTTTGAGCTTGGCGACCGCATCTGCGCCAATTAGCTATTTTTTCCACTTCCAGTTATGCGACATTGTAAAAATACAGTTTCGCTTGGCTTAGGGCACTACAGCAGAGTTAGTTCATGCATTGGCGAATTTGCTTTGAGACCTGTGTAGCATTTTACTGGACTTTCTGCCTTGCAGAAAGAAGTTTGCTGATGGTGCTAACTCATCACCTAGGCTTCTCTGTCATGAGCGTTGCAGCAGTAGCAGCACTTTTCTCTGCGGGCCTTCTCTGATTGGCTCTACATCGACGGCAGCTCTCACATTGACTCCCAGAGCAGCTCGTCTCTCACTTTTAGGTCGAACCTCTAATCTCTTGCTCCGATGTCCCAATCAGAACCGCTTGCATCTTAGGTGTCTCTTTTCACCACTTGCTTTTCTGACTCTGGTCGCTAGCTGTTCCTCTCACTCTGATCTCAGATCATTTGGAGACCTCGCATTCAGTTCTTATCTACAGCCTAGAGCTCTCTACAAGCTGACATCTGTATATTGACGCTAGAATTGACACTAGTTACCACCTGCCTGGTCCTCAAAAGATATGCTTCGTCTGCGGTTATAGTTCATTACCTGTCTATGTATGCTGCAATTATGGCTGTTATTGTTAATCGGTCGGTTTGCCTTTTTTCAGCCTATGTGAAATACCCAGGCAGAGACTGCGCTCCCCTAGGGTTCCATAGAGATACTATGGCAATGCTATAATTATTGAACGTGCCTCGACGGGCTTTAGTCTTGGTAAGTTTTTTTCACTGTGTGCGAGGTCAAAGGTTAAGGTGTCTCGGATCGACTGCGTGACTGTTGTACGATGTCGATTTTGTTCGCCAGGGCTGGCTGTCGCACACCTGCCGCTCTCCATTCGCGTTGGCTCCAGAGCTGGCTCCAGAGCCAGGATTGTCATGGCAGGGGCAAGAGCTGCTGCAAGTAATAAAAAAAATTATAGCCCACAGCCATCATCGTGCTCATTCGACAAAAACTCGGCGATTGTCCATCGAGTGGAAGTAGGACGTTATGCTGTCGTTGGTGACAGTCGAGGCGCGAGAGGGGGTGCTCAGGAATAGGAAAAGGCAGCTCTGGTCGCTGTCATTCTATAGGGGGTGGATGGGGTGGCAAATGCCTTACTGTCCTCTGACTCTGCCACTCCATTGCTCGCTGGCAAGTGCAAACGTTTGTCGAACGATGGCTAGGTCAAGGTTAAGCCATGTTAAGAAATTCCCAGCTGAATCGCTTGTATGGGCTAGAGTGTCTTACTTTTTTTGGGAAAGGGCTCGCTTCGTCAGTACATTCATAGGAAACCGATGCATGATTTTCTGAGTTATTTTTTCTTTCGACATGTGTGAGCTGCTGTAGTTTTGTATTCTGTGGTATTAGTCGTTAATAAAATTCATGAGTTTGATCAACCATATCCTTTCTTAGCTGCTGTTGTAGGTACATAGACTCGTGTCTTCTCTATCAATGCATACTGAAAGCTGCTTAGGCTGTGAGTGCACTATACTAAACTCTCCTGCATAACGCCACATTGTCTCTTGTGGCTTTGTGGAGTTACAGACGGAGATACAGTACATTAAATTACATTACATTACTTCTCGAATGTATTTACATTTGCATTATTTGAAGGTGTCTGCACTAGGGATTGCAATGGCATAGAACCATTGAGTTTTAAGTAATAGAGTGCTCGGTACATTAATTGCTTTCCTTGAGTGAAACTTTATAGTAGGATATGAAAAGCAGTGCTCGTTGAAAAAAACGGTTTGATAGAATTAGTGGACACTCGACCGGTAGTGCTCTTGGCAATCCAGCTTGTGAGATTGTTTGCTTTATTTTGCCTCAAGGCCAAAGAGTTAAGCTTTATCGAAATTACACATTTTTGTGCTAGTTCTGCTTAGCTGCACGACCTTTTGACCGGAGCTATGTATCGATATGGCTGTCAGTAGAATTCAATTCGATCGTGAAAGTCTTAAGGTTTCCTCATCGGAAAATCCCCAGGTTTTTGTTATTGGCAAGAATGCCTCGAGACTGCATTATTCATAAATTGGTGTTTGCATTCGTGTGGTTCTGAGGTAAGAACTAGGGATTTAGGTCGTAAGAGATCTTTCGATATATTGTAGGAGGAGAGCTAGAAAGTCGTAAGCACTGTAACATATATGGTGGTGTGCACGTGAGAGCCCTTGGATGTGCCATCTGAAAGAAATGGATTTCGAATTTAGGATTACTTTCTGACTATAGAAGCTATGCACAAAAAATGAACGTGCATTTATCTAGCGTGTGTATTTCGCTTGCAATTTTGCCTGCTTTACTGTGCTGACGTGAATGCAAGGCATTGTCGGTAGGGTTGCATCGACAATGCCATATTCTTTCAGGCACCTCGGGGTCTTCATCGAGGTTTCTATTTCGCGTCATGCGATGTAATGGAAAATAGAACCGGGCTTCTAGTGTTGATTCATGGTGCTGGATTTGTCAGAGCTGGTCAGTGGTCACGGAGGTGAGCAACACTGCATCGGATTTTGATGTGGCGAAGTTGTATAGCTTGTGACGAACTTCTCTCTGCAGGACAATGCCACCGTCGGTTAACTGGTCGATGCAATGTGTCATCACCCAAAACGCGAATCGGCTAGAATGAGTTCATGCGAATATATGACTATGTACGTCTTATTAGGTAGGAGGATCTCGAGAAAGCTCGGCTGTTCTAGCTCCAATCAAACGGTACCGATTGATTACTTTTATCGGACCTCCTATGGTTTTCTAACTCTAGTTAACTGCAAAAATTGTCTCTTTGCCAATTGTTCGACAGACTCTGGTTTTGTGTCACCGGTCGGTGATGTGGCAGTAGTTAAGGCAGCTTCTTTTGGTCTGCTAGTTTTTGGAACGATTCATGTTTCCAGCATGCTAAAATCTTTTGAATCGTATTTTTTTCAGATTAATTATTAACCACTCCCTTGATAGTGGCAGCCAGCTTCCATACATACAGCGAGCCAAAGCTAACGGCTGGTCTGTAGTCGTGATGAATACTAATCAGAGACGTGATTTCTCTGAAAGCGAAGGATGGATTAAGGTAGGCTTTGACGTGATTCCCCGTGATTTTGTTGAGCTGAATCCTCTTGCTCATGTGCTACACTAGTATGCAGGTTACATGCACTAATTGGCTTGTTTATTTTATAAATGTTTTTTGTACTACTACCTCGGTCAGTTTCTGCCACTTGCCATATTAGCCACTAAGCCTCCAGCCACTGCTGCTATGTGCGGCTGCTATTCAGCGGCTGCTGCTATGCCCATTCGTTGTTACCATGCATATGGCACGGCATGAACACCTCAAGTAAGTACAGGTCTCGCATAGAATCATAGTGGTCACGAATGGCGATGGACCAAAATAGTCGCAAATGGTGGGTTTTTGACCAAAAAACATTCACACGAAACTTCTATATTCACTAGGTTCCATGTGAATGCCCACAGGCATAGAGTGAGGGCTAAGATTTTGGTCCGAAGTGCTCAGTTACTCACCTGCCGATCTTTTCTGATCATGCTACTAATAGGCTTTGTGCTGAGTCACTGATGTGGGTAGGTACATTGTAGGTAGGTACAGGTATAAATTACATTTAGGTACGCTCAAGTGCAATTGACCTTCGAATTAACATTGTTCACAATAGCTAGTGAGCTGTTAGTAGTAATAGCTTCTCGAATTTGCCAAGTGAATCACAATATTTTGAAGTTCAAAAGTAGCAAACAGAGCAGTTCGGTGGAGTAATACTTGCATCACTTCCAGAAGCCCGAGATCAAGATGTATGTGCGTGTGCTGTTTAACGAAAGCATTCGACTAGAGGGATATGTCATTAATTTTGTGGTCCGACTAGAAGTCTCAGCTCGAATTGGCATAGCCAAAAACAAGTAAAGTCTTTGTGCCTTGCGTGGGCCGGCTAATCATCGTAGAGTCTGTGGCTCGAGGCCCTGCTGCCTGCGCATGCTACCACCAAACATTTAGTAATGCTTTATATGCAGCATCTGTAAAGTGCCTAGAGAGAGACATTCAGTTCTCTGGTGGTGCTGTACAAATTTATTGTTATTGTTATTATTATATTGCTATTACTATGCCCCTTCTAGTTTACCGTAATTTGAGGCAGGGTTGGTAAGCAGTTCCCCATGCCACTTGCCGCCCACTCGTCCATTGAAATTCGGGTGCCATCCGAAATTCATGTAATGAGAGCATCATTGCACTACCTGAGCACAAAAAGTAAATGTGGAGCAAATATTACACATTGTACATGGTGAACAAGCTCGTGGACATGACTTCCTACAATTTAAAAAGTGCTTGGTGTCCTTTGTTCCTTCTTGTCTTGAATGTGGTGCAAAAGTACTTCAGCCTATTCGTGTGCAGCATAGTCTTCAAAAAAGAACCAATTAGGTCGAAGAAGAAAGTTTTTCAGCTGCTTCTGTGGAGCTTCTAGTGGAGGAATTTGTATGCATGCTCAGTCGGGGTTTTGGTCTTAGCTAAGAATCTGCTTTGGGTACCCTTTTTTGGAGGCGGGGTGACTAGAAAGTTCCCGACCTAGATGTAAGTGGCTCATTGTAATACAATGTACTGATCACAGACCAGTACACAACTGGATTTGATGCCGAGCTTTCTCTCTCTCTCTCTCTCTCTCTCTCTCTCTCTCTCTCTCTCTCACTCACTCACTCACTCACTCACTCACTCACACACACACTCTCTCTCTCTCTCTCTCTCTTTCTCTTGCTCTCCGATAAAGAATTGGATTTTGATGAGACTAAGGCTGTGTGCATTGCTGTCAAGGGCTTCAGGTTTTGCAACTGTGCTTCAAGTTGAGAATTGTATCGCAAGTCTTCAACAGCTTCGTGCTTCATTTCAACTTTGCTCAATTAGTTTTTAGCTGTAAGAAAATTAAAGAGTGTGCTTTGTTAATATTTTTTGTGCCATTCCATTTTGGTCATGGCCGATTCTTTGTCACCATAACTAACTTATCCAGATTACACGTGCAGATTAAGACTGCCTCTAGCGAACTTTTTGTATTGGCCACTTTGCAGCCCATTCTTTGCTCTTCTCTGCCGCCTTTGTATGAATTCTGCAGTGGCCAATAGGATAACGAAAACCTCGAGTTTGAAGGTCGTAGAGCCGAGGTTGCATTTGTAGTTTATTGGCATCCTTTTCTTGCAATGTTCTGCAGGGTTGCGATTCAGAGGAGCACGGCTGCGCTGTATGGGAAGCGGTCGTCAGCCGCAGCCCAGCCAAGCTGATCGGAATCGTCGCACACAGCTACGGTGGCCGTGTGACGTCCGAATTGCTTCGTAGCTACAATAGAGACTTCAAGGAAAGGGTTGCTGCGATAGCCCTAACCGACTCATCCTGCTCGGGTAGCCCTGCTGACAGGCAGTACCTTGGCGAGGTAAGCGCACTCACGCAGTTTTCTATTAGGCAGTAGCTGTTGCTGTCCATCATTTGTCATAGCTCGGACACCATAGCAGCTGTAGCAACATGCTCTTCGCAATTCTGCATGTTAGTCCAGGCAGTGGGTTCTTGACTTTGGTCATTCAGAGTTGACCGAGGCTGAAGCAGCAAGGACGATCCGTCTAGTCGGAATTCTGCTGCTCGTCTCAGCCTCCTGCTGATGACTAGAGGATAAGCATGGCATTGCTGTGAGACTTGACTGCACCTGCCAGACTGCACCTGCCATTATTTTTTTTTATCTTAGGATCAAGTCATTGAATAGGGAAGCATACATGACCTTCCCAAAGCATAGAGTTAAACAGAGTTAATTTTGACTCATACGCACACACACACACACACACACACACACACACACACACGCGCACACACACACATAGTTGATTGTATAAGTCCACATTTTCCACGAGCTGATGATTCTCAGCGGTAAAGGGAGCAGATCATGTTGACTAATCCAATATTGCCCAAGAAAAATTAGCCAGTGTGCTATGTACGTGCTGACACTGTGCATGCTGCCACTAACCATATTTACATGCTGACTCTGTGCTTGTCACCCCTAACCATGTTATGCTTGTTGTCATTTAGCATGCTACCACTTACCATTCGATCGTGCTACCTTTGCAACAAATATCAAGTGCCTAGAAAGAGATTGAGTTCTCTGGAGCCACTATATAATATAATAATAATTGTTATTAGTATATGCCTCTGTTCTTTCAATTGCAGAGAGTGTGTAGTCATAGGCATTTAGGGGTTTAGGAGCAAGCCAGCAGCACTGAATTCAGCAGTAAACTAGTGCATCCTTTTTCTAAATAGAGCATGTTCGTGGACATAAGAAGATATAAGTTTTAAAACAACCCACCCGCCTGTTTACAGTGCTTCAAGCAATACACATGCATCCAGCTAATATCATTCTGTCCAGCCTCATGCTCAATTACCAGTGCCGTTTGTACGTAGCCAAAATTCCATTGATCCGTGGACTTCATACTTTATAAATACATGCAATTTGCATACGTGACTACTCTATATTACACCAATCTATTATAGTAAAGGCCGGCTCCAGCTTCTATAAAAACATTGTCGAACTGCAGATGCACATTCCAAACATGATTATGTCGACCATCAACCATTTCCTTAGCCGCTCCCAGGTTGGCATCTTATCTTTGTGTGGCGATCGAGCTGATCGCTTTTCTAGCTTCTTTGTGAGCAAGGTAGATAAGAGAGTCCATCCCCAAGGTAAGACCCCCCCACTGAAATCATTCCTTCAAGTCCTTGAAGCACCTCAATGCTCATATTCAATCCTGTCACTAGTAACTTCATTTCAAAGTTAATCTCCCAGTCAAAGAAGACTAGTAGCCCTCTAGATCCCATACGTAATGTTCTCCTTCGGTGTATCGATTCTCTGCTGCCATGTGTAACTAACATAATGAATATGTTCTTAGCCTCGGATCTTTTCCCTGAACCTTTCGAAAAGGCTGTTGTTTGGCCACTCATTAAAAAGGCAACATTTGACCAGAAGAACTTGAGCAACGTCCATCCAGGCTCCCTACTGCCGTCCACATCAAAGCCTCAACGAGTACTGACAGGCCAGCTTAAATCTTATGTGCAGACCTAGATAGAGTCTCTCTGGTTGTTTTGCTTGATCTTTCGGTATTGTTTGATATCAGCGATCACCAAGTCTTTCAGCGTCTCACATCTCGCCTGGACATTGCAGGCACTGCACTGTAATTGTTTAGGTCCTATCGCAGTGAAGACTCCACAGCATTTGTGTCATTAGGCGAGCCATGGGGAAAATGTCTGAGAATGGAGAAAAAAATTGGTGGAAAATTAAAAATTTGCCTATTAAAGTACAAACTATTTATAAATGCAATTCCAAATTTTGGTGGTTGACAGATGACCGGGACATGGTAAATAAAGTTAATAATAATAATAATAATAATTCACTTGATAAAGCGCCCTAAGAGAACTTAATCTCTCTCTAGGCGCTTTACATTTGCTGTAAAGTGAAATGCAATTGAATGGTAAGTAAAATTATGCTTGAAAAACAGACGAAATGAATAATTTGGTTAGGGGTGACATGCACAGGGTCAGCATGCAAATGTGGTTAGTGGCAGCATGCACAGTGTCAGCACGCATAAGCACATCAAGGACGAATCACAGGGACCCACTAAATGCTGTCCTAAATAGGTGTGTTTTTAGGTTCCTTTTAAATGTGGTCAGGTCAGGGGATGTTCTGACGCAGGTCGGGAGGGAGTTCCAGGCTTTGGGAGCATACGAACTAAATGCACGGTCTCCAGAGGATTTAAGGTTTGTATAAGGTATTTCTAGACAGTTGGATTCCGAAAAGCGGGTGGTACGAAGCTTGGCCTGATGGGGTAGTATATCTGACAGATAGGCTGGCGCCATAGAATGAAGGGACCTAAAAGTGAGCGACAAAACCTTGAAGTCAATCCGTTGCTTGACTGGTAGCCAGTGCAGGTCGGCGAGAAGTGGAGTAATGTGGCAACTGCGAAGCTCACGACAGACAAGCCTAGCTGCAGAGTTTTGCACCAGCTGCAATCGCCTGATCGCACATGCTGGTAGGCCAGTAAGCAGTGAGTTGCAGAAGTCGAGACGGGATGTCACGAATGCATGGACCAACTTGGACGTGGTATCTTTATCTAAACAAGCCCGAATTTTAGCAATGTTATGAAGCTGAAAATAGGAGTTATTTTGTAAAACCTATTTACACAGGTACATCGAGCGAAACAAAATTATTTTCTTTGAAAAAGAACAGCACCCAAACATCGTTTTGGCAAACTTTGTAAATATAAGTTACTCAGCCCTAAACTGACCCGCTGAATATCACTTCAAACTACGAAAAAACGTTCAATTATCAAAATAATGATACGCCCCCTCGAGGTCAACCTGTAGGGGTCGACTTCAGCTCGGTGCTCGGACGGTTCACGAGCACTTATGCCGTGCAGCTCCTGCCGATGGCAAGCGAAGCCTCTAACCTTCCCACAAGATGTAATGAACGAAATGAGGTCTTGAGGCTATTCTCTCCACGTGCAGTACACGCAAGGGCGCTGGAGATGTGCGACATGTTTGCTCACGGCTGCGAGAGATGGACAAGAGCCCCGGTGGGAAAATATCGCGTGATCGCATGGCCATTCACCAATGCCTCCACCCAATCAGCGGGAGGACCCGACAGCAGAGGCGTCGTGCACACACATCCTGGTCTGGTTAGAGAGGGCGACATTATGGCGATGCTACGCCCACAAATGCTCCTCTCAGTAGCATGTCGTGAGTCAATGTGACGACATGAAATGATATAATCAACGGTAGGGAAAGCGTACGATGTGCCCGGTCTGAGTTTCGAGGCTCCGATGAAAGTAATTGCTGTGAAGGTGAAGACGACGACGAAAGCTGCGAAGTGACGAGGCTTACGTGGTGTCCTTGGAGGAGGCACAGCCGACTGAGATTCCTGCAATACCGTAGGTGTGCTTGTCGCCTATTCGATTTGGCTGTCCTCGACGTACGCGTGTTTCAGCCGGTCGGTTGAAATATCCATTCAGCGGCCAGCGACTTTGACGGAAAAAATTATTCCGCCCGTTCGAGCACAACGTATGGGCCGTCATAGGGTGGCTGAAGCGGTCGACGAACCGCGTCGTGGTGCACCAAGACGAAATCCTGTAGGTCGTCGGGAACGTTAAATGAGCGAGCCGCATCTCGAGGCGGTACGGCATGGAGGCGGTGCATGTGCTCGATGAGCGTCGTGACGAATGACGATGTGACGAATGACGATGTGACGAATGACGATGTGACGTCGTGACGACGTCTGAGCTATCGGCCGGTGCCCCGGTGCCACTGAAGAAACCGCCGGGCAAGCATAGGATCTCCCCCTACACTAGCTCGGCCAACGAGTTGCCGACGTCGCGATATTCAGCAGTTCGGATTCCGAGGAGCACGTGGGGCCGGGCCTTTCGCATGAATTTCGAGGGCCGATAACCACGAGTGCTTCCTTGAGCTGCCGGTCTAGGCGCTTTACCATGCCGTTAGCAGCCTGGTAGTAACAGTAGTACGATTATACCGTATTCACGTGGCCTTCGTAAGTTCGAGGTACTGGAACGACTCGGATTCTCCACGGTCGGAAGTAAGCCGCTCGGAGACGCCATAGCGCGATATCCAACCATCGACAAATTCTTAAGCGACGGTGGACGCGGAAGCGTCGGTCAGAAGAGCCGCTTCAGGCGAGCGTGTGAAACGGTCGACAACCGTAAGTAAATATGTGGTGCCGTCGGGGTGCATAGCATTCCTATGAGGTCAACGTGAACATGGCTGAATAGAAATGATGAGGTGGGAAACTGCCCGACTGGCATCGAAGTGTGCCGAGCTACCATGGCGCGCTGACATGCATGCAGGTTTGGGCCCAAGAGCGAACGTGTGAATTCATATTAGGCCATACGAGCCGCGATGCGATCATTCCGGGGTGTGGATCCGTGCAGTTTGTCAAAGATTCGTTGACGGAAGGAGGCAGACACGTATGGGCGAGCGTGGCCAGTAGAGCAGTCGCATAATATGGTTCCCGAAGACATCGGTATTGGGACCGGTTGAATGTAGAGGGAAGTATTTGGTGAAGCAAAGATTTCAGACTCCTTCGTGGCGGCGAGCTCGCTGTAATTGATAGGGCGGTCGTCCATATCGAAATCAGTATTAGCTCTCGACAGTGCATCGGTGACACCATTCTCAGTGCCCTTCAAGTAACGGATGTCAGTAGTAAACTCAGAGATGAAAGCGAAGTGTGAGCAAAGGATACAGAGCAAAGTTCTTACGCTGACCCACAAGGCCCGCCACGGCTTGGCTCCTTCGTACCTAGCTGAACTGCTGCATCAGTTTCAGCCTGTTCGCGCCCTCAGGTCCTGTGTGGACAATAAATTAGCTGTCCCATTCCTCCGCTTAAAGACAGTTGGCGACAGAAGCTTTAGCTCTGCAGGTCCTAGACTGTGGAACTCGCTTCCACAATTCTTACGCGACGACATCTACTCTCCAACTGCCGACTATGGCACATCTTTTTCAGCGGTTCTGAACTGCTACTTCTATGCTACTCACTACCTCAACTGCTCTCCTAACTCTGCTATGCTTCCCACTTTCTCTTTGTTGCACAAAGTCTGTTGGCTACCGAATGCGTACCGAAAGCCGCTTAGGCTGTGAGTGCGCTATACAAAACTCTCCTGCGTAACACCCACATGGTCTTTATGACTTTGTGGAGTTACTGACGGAGGTACACTGCTGTCGAGGTGTGAAGCGGTCAGAGGATGAAACGATGCCGTATACGATCGGGCGACGATCGGTTAGCACCGATAAAGTGTGGCCTTCCACTAAGTAGCGGAAATGTCGGATCGCAAAGTAAATAGCTAGAACCTCTCGGTCGAAAGTCGAGTGGCGAGATTCCGCGGGTGAGAGTGTTCGAGAGAGAAAAGGCTAGCCATTACCACGCACCGTTCGTTAGCTGTTGCAGAGTGGCGCCGTTATCGGTGTCGGAGGCGTCGGTCGCGACGGTAGTTGGTGCGCCGGATGGCAGAGTATTGACTCGGTCAACGTTACTTTGCTACGCTCGAAGGCTGTGGTGACCTCGCGTGACCACGTGAGGTCGGCGTCGGCTTTTGGGCCGGCCGGGAGGAGCTCGTAAAGCTTGGCCAGCAAGCTAGCAGCTCGGGATGAATTTGCGGTAAAAAGTTATCATCCGCCAAGGTAGCCGCATAGTTTTCGTGCAATATTGGGCCGAGGAAAAGAGAGATTCGACCCAACTTTTGATACCTGTGGTCGGAGGATATGTGACGTCCGTGGAATCTAGTGTTGGAACGCCGAAGACACACTTAGATGGGTTGATGAATAACCTACGTTCCACGAGGAGACGAAAATTGCTTCCAAGTGCGTGGCATGCTCGGCTTTGCTGGCAGAAACATTAAAAGATCGTTCAGGAGCGGAGAACAGAAATCAAGTCCCCGGGTCGCTACTTTGTCGATGCAACGCTGAAAGGTTTGGGCAGCGCTCCTGAGGCCGAAACTCACGACTTTGAATTGAAACAGCCCGAACGACGTTATTACGGCAGTTTTAGATACGTCGTCAGGATTTTGTCGAATGGGTATTTGACAATATGCTCGCACGAGATCGATTGTAGAGAACACCGCCTCGCGGCGTAGAGCAGATGCGAAATCGTTTAGCGGCGTTTTAGGATAACAGTCGTGCTTGGTGGTTCGATTCAAAGCACGGTAGTCACCGCAAGGGCGCCAGTCGGCGTCTTTTTTGGGCACGAGATGGAGAGGACGGGCGTACTCGCTCTCCGACGGCTCTATTATTCCCAGCTGCGGCATATGCTCAAATTCAGCTTAAGCTGCTCTCATGCGGTCCGGAGCCAGGCGCCGAAGGCGGGAGCAGGCAGGCGGACCGCTCGCGACGATATGGTGTCGAACCGAATGCTTGACCGGCGCTGAGAGGTTTCCGGGTTTCGTGACGCTTGGGAATCGGCGAAGCAAAGTGGCGTAGTCGGCGCGTAGAGTCAACGGGATAGAGCAGAGACGAAATGAGCTCGCATGCTTTCGAAGCTGAGTGCGACCGTTACATAGTGGGCGGCGCTCGAGGTCAACGTTGAGCCCAGAACGAGCAAGAAAAGCAAGGCGCCGATGAGAGGGCGCAAATCGTCGGCTGCCGCGAAGATCCATGAGAAACTACGGTGAATACCTAGGATCAAATTGGGGAGTCGCGAGCCGTGTACCGAAATCGAAGAGCCATTGGCGGCTGAGAGCGGATGAGATCACGGGGCAGTGCGTCGCCTCTCGATAGGAGTCGGAGGGAGGACGCTAACAGCCGAGCCCATGTGGATAAGAAAACTCACACGCCTGACTCCGGGTCGAACACGAATAGTAGGCGGCTAACTTCGTTCCCCGGCTGTGGCACCGCCTGCGCTAACAGCCCGAGTTTCCTTTTAAAGGAAACTTCGACCCGGTCGGCACCGGAAAGCATTGTCTCCAAATCGTGCGTGATAATAGCACCAACCGATGTTCGGAGACCCCTCTCCTTGAGCACCAGCTCGCCGTCGGAGCTTCTGTCGAGGAGCTGCTACGAGACCGTTTGCATCCCGCGTCTATCCTGGTTGGTCCTCGCACTGCGAAGTTCTTCTCGAAGGGCTAGCACCTCAGTGTTGAGCGACTAGAAATCTTGACAATGAGCAATGCTCCGAGCGCTCGGTTTAGGTGAAACTAGTGGCTACTGGAGGCAGCATCTGCGGTAGCGTATAACGGCTGCTGGCGGCGTCCAAACGGCGGCTACGTAACGCGTCGAGGCTTCAAGCATTCGGTCGGCCATTTCCGCTAGCGTGTTAGTTGAGCACGGCGTCGAACCCCGGTCGAACCATGCGCACATCGGCCGGCAGGCGCTTCAGGAGCAGTTCGCGAAAAATAACCTGTGAATCGCGAAACCTCAAGACCCTGGACATCGATGCTGTCCGTGCGAGAATATCTGCTTCGACTCTGCTGCTCAGTCCTCCCTCCGATCTGTCATCATTGGTAGATAGCTACAACAAGACACTAGCTTACACGCTCGATGAGTTTGCACCTCTGACAAAGCGCACTATGTGCCCCCGCCCAGACGGCCTATGGTTTACCACAGACATTAAACTAGCCAGGTCTACTAAACGAAAGCTTGAAAAAGCACACAAAAGATCCGGACTAACTGTCCATCGACAGGCATATGAAGACTACTGTAAGTCGTACCAATCGATCCTAGCAAAGGCCAAGTCTAGCTTCTATAGAAACATTGTTGAATCACAGATGCACAATCCAAAAATGCTGATGTCGACAATAAACCATCTCCTCAACCGTTCCCAGATTAGCTCCTTACCTGATGATCCTTGTGATGATCTAGCCAATCGCTTCTCTCGATTCTTTGTGCAGAATATAGACAAGATCAGGGAATCTATCCCTGCGATGACAACCTCCCCACTAGAATGCTGTTCCTCGGTTCCTGGCTGCACCTCAATGTCTGCATTTAAGCAGGTCACTAGTGATCTAGTCCTAAAGTTTTTATCGCAATCAAAGAAGACAACAAGTCCTCTGGATCCTACTCCCACTGTCCTGCTCCTACGTTGCATAGATCTGCTGCTGCCATGCATAACTAACATCATTAATATGTCATTAGCCTCAGGTCATGTCCCAACACCTTTCAAAGAAGCTGTAGTCAGGCCTCTCCTCAAGAAAGCAACGCTAGATCAAGAGAACTTAAGCAACTACCGCCCTGTCTCCCTACTACCATTTCTATCAAAGACACTGGAATGGGTTGTGGCAGACCAGCTAAACTCGTATATCGAAACCTCACACCTTGCTAGTAAGTTCCAGTCCGGCTTTAGAGCTAATCACTCCACAGAGTCAGCATTGCTTAGGGTATGCAACGACCTACTTAGGAATGCAGACATGGGTAGAGTGTCTCTGCTTGTTTTGCTTGATCTTTCGGCAGCTTTTGATACCATCGATCACAAAGTTCTTCTAGAGTGCCTCTCATCTCGCCTGGGCATCACTGGCACTGCTCTGCAGTGGTTCAGGTCCTATCTCAGTGGGAGACTCCAGAGTATTGACGTGAATGGACAAAGATCATCTGAAGTACCTCTGAAATATGGAGTACCTCAGGGCTCAGTGCTAGGTCCGGTTCTTTTCACGGTTTATACTCTGCCTCTTGCTGATGTGATTGCCAAGCACAATCTAGGCTTTCACTTCTATGCGGATGACACTCAGTTGTACCTTTGCTTTGATCCCTCGCAGCCTTCGAGCACCTCAAATTCTCTCAACTCACTAGCTGCATGCATTGATGACATCCGCACATGGATGGCAGCAAATTTTCTTAAATTAAACCATGACAAAACTAACTTACTAGTTATGGGAAATCCCAGTGCGATTCAGAGATTGAAAAGGCTGACTCAAAATTGGCTCTGCCAGCATATCTCCTGTCGAATCAGCTCGAAATCTAGGTGTCATATTCCAAAGCGACCTCTCGTTAGACGACCATATCTGCTCCACGGTCAAATTCACCTTTTTTCAGCTTCATAATATTGCTAAAATTCGGGCTTGTTTAGATAAGGATACCACGTCTAAGTTGGTCAATGCATTCGTGACATCCCGTCTCGACTTCTGCAACTCACTGCTTACTGGCCTACCAGCATGTGCGATCAGGCGATTGCAGCTGGTGCAAAACTCTGCAGCTAGGCTTGTCTGTCGTGAGCGTCGCAGTTGCCACATTAGTCCACTTCTCGCCGACCTGCACTGGCTACCAGTCAAGCAACGGATTGACTTCAAGGTTTTGTCGCTCACTTTTAGGTCCCTTCATTCTATGGCTCCAGCCTATCTCTCCGACATACTCCCCCACCAGGCCAAGCTTCGTACCACCCGCTTTGCGGAATCCAACCGTCTAGAAATACCTCGTATAAACCTCAAATCCTTTTCAGACCGTGCATTTAGTTCGTATGCTCCCAAAGCCTGGAACTCCCTCCCGACCTGCGTCAGAACATCCCCTGACCTGACCACATTTAAAAGGAACTTAAAAACACCTTTTTAGGACTACATTTAGTGGGTCCCTGTGATTCGTCCTTGTTGTGCTTATGCGTGCTGACACTGTGCATGCTGCCACTAACCACATTTGCATGCTGACCCTGTGCATGTCACCCCTAACCATGTTTTTCCTTTTGTTTGTTTTTCAAGCATGATTTTACTTACCATTCAATTGCATTTCTCTTTGCAGCAAATGTAAAGCGCCTAGAGAGAGATTAAGTTATCTGAGGGCGCTTTATCAAGTACATTATTATTATTATTATTAAAAAGAGCTTCGTTGAACCGGTCGCCGACCTCGCCTAGCAGCTGACGTAAATGCCGGACTTGTGTCTTCACGCCATCGCCGAGCGGCTCACCTTCGAGAAGCCGCCGCAGACGCATTTGCTCAGAAGCAGAAGAACGTTGTAGTATATTCTCTCGTAATCGATCGTATGGTTCTTCGTTGGTTTATTATGATGTCGCGAAGCTCATAAATCGTCGGCTTGCCAATGGTGGCCGACGTCAGGGTTAACTTAGTTCGCTGGTCCACAATTTTCACGAAATTGAAACGTGACTTGACGAAGGCTAGCCAAAGCGCCGGGTTGCTTCGTAAAACCTCCAGCAACTCACATATCGATGGGAATCCGCTGCTGTGCTAGTTTCGGGTTTAAGCCATAGAGATTGCTCAGTGTAGAAATACATACCGTTTTCGAATCAGCGTAAGGGTCACCAATGTGTCGGGGCTCGTGAGCGTGATGGCTGCACGACGAAGAACGAAGCCCCTCCCCACGAGCGAGTTGTGGTTCTGACGACGACTACTGTACTGCACGCAGGAAAACGCAAGCAGGCGAGCGTACCTGCGAATGTAGCAGCTGCCGCGGAAGCAGCTCCGCAGCGTGAAGAGAAAAGAAAAAGAGAGAATGGGAGTGGATAGCATTCGTACAGGCCGACGCACAGGCAGGAAGTGAATTATGCTGCGAGGATACGTCACTTGCCGGCAAGGAGCCCATTTGGTGGACGAAACGTCGGCTTACCAGGTGATAGCGAATACACGCCCACAAACTGTCCGACTGGTAGTTGTAACAATCCTAAAGCGTAAACCCGATCGCGCCAAGCGTAGCCACGCCCCGTAGCTCGTAGTTACACTACGACCCCATCTTCAGCAAACTACTATCCAAGCCTATAACGCCTTATTTCCTTGTCGTACATGTGTTTCCGTTAGTATGTCTACATCGGCTCACAAACCGGAAGCCACTATCCTTCGGCAACTAGACTATCATTAGGGATAATGTATTAATAAATTACTGCCGCCGGAGCCGCAGTAACTAAGGAGTCTATTATCACCGAACCTACTGAATCCTGGGAGCGCTGATCCGGTTTCTGTAGCAGCATTGAACACCCAGGAGCCCGCCTATGGTTCCGCGGTAACGACAGCCGGTCAGGTGGTGACTTGGATTGAACTAGAGCGTCGTTCATTGAAATCTTGTCTGCAAATGTTGATTCAGTGGAAATTGAGTTGATTTCAAGTTCACATCTATGTCGCTTGTAAGTTGAGATTTGTATTGGTGAACGCAGGTCTGACGCCCGAGTCTGACTGGCAGGTTTAAGGACATGATCTGTTGAGGGATTTTGTTGATGCCACATAAGGGCCTGGTAAGGTTGACCTATTTCAAAGAGCTGTATTTATCTATTTATTGAATTGTTTGTGTGATGCTTAGCGTTGCATAGCGCTGTCGTATTTTTGTAGCTTGGGGTTCTCAGGTTCTCTCCCATGCAACCGAGTCAAAACCAGCCCTCGGTATCTGGCTGTAGTCATATCCTAAAGTAGTGATCTGATTAACTTGAAATTTGGAATCTGTGATTGTTATGAGGTACATATTATTTAAATCGTCTTGCGTGCATATTGGACCTTAGCTTAGCAGACAGACCAGTTTTGAATATAAGCTGCCTTTTTTGTTTCCAACACGTTTTGTCACAATGCTATACATGTGTCATGCAAATGTCACAAATATGCTAATAGTGATCTCATTGACGTGAAACTTGAGGTATATGCTCCGTGGTCTGTGCTTCAAAGTTGTGCAACAGTAAACCGAGTGATTGGCCTTGTGTTGATCTTGTGCTTGCTTTAATTCATCGGTTGTTTTTAAGAGGGTTTTCCCGACACTTCATTTGCTGAACTGGGAAAATCTACAGAATAGCTAACGTACAACCCGGCGCCGTGAAATTCGGAATATAAGCTGGCCTGGCTAGTTCTAAGTGACGCCTGTTTCATCGTGATTGTCGGTATCCTAAGTATAGCTGGATATGTCCGAAAAGCTCTTGAACTTGATTTATGCAGGTGCATGCAAATTTGATCCGTCAAATAATGTTTAATTCTTTTTTGCAACGTCACTTAGAACTAAGTGCTCTGCATCTTTTGAGTGCATTAGCATATTTCTACTGTAAATGGTGTTGAATCTTTTGATTTTCCTCAAAAAGTCGTTTTATTAAAAACCGGGAAAAGTATGACCTTGACTATTACAGGTTATCGGAAGGTCAACTTAGCAGCGATGGTTACATCAAAAGATAGATTATGTTGCCCTTGTTGTTTGTGCCAATTTGCATGCCGATCATTTCATTGGTATTAGAGAAATATCCATAAGTGTTTCGTGGGGGAAATAAATCCCATAGGGTGGGGCATAACTCCTAACCCTCAGCCCCTTGCCTTGCGTTCTCGCTGGGGGTATACCTCAAAGCTCTGTGCTTGGTCCACATTTTTTCACAACGTATACTTTCCCTCTTGCCAATTTAATCGCCAAGCACAATCCAAGCATTCATTTCTATGCAGATGGCATATAACTGTACCCGTGCTTTGATCCCTTCCTACCATCTAGCATGTCAAATCCTCTCAACTTCCTTGCTGCATGTTTTGCTGACATTCGCGCTTGGATGGCAGCAGAGTTTTCAAGTTGAAAGACTAGGAAACTGACTTTGGCCCAATGGTTAAGGTGCTAGCCCCGACCAATGTCCGTGGGCTTCAGCCCCGTGGCATGTGTAAAGTGCCTGAATAGAGATTAAGTTCTCTTAGGACGCTATACATATGAATAATGTTTTACTAGTTATGGGCAAACCAGGTGTGATGCAGAAATTAGAAAAAATAACCACAAAATGGGCTGTGCTAGCACATTTCAGTATCTCTGTATCAGCATATCTCGAGCATTTGCACGAAATCTGGGTGTTCTATTACAAAGTGACAGCTAACTAGACTCCCACTTCAGCTTTACAGTAAAGTCTGCCTACTTGAGGCTACGTAAACAACCCATATACTACCGAAGACTATTGAAACTGACTACATGTAGGTCTTCGGGCTCATGCAATAAGGCAAGTATAGTTGGTGCGAAGCTTGTATTCGTAACCAGTATCTGTCAAGTTATTAATCATCACGACTGGAGTAAATGCCGTTGTCAATTCTGTACCACCTTATTCATCCCCCACGTGCCATTATTAGGGCCACGGAATGACTGCCTTGCTTTACCATGGATATCACACTTGAATTTTGAAAATAGCTTGCTTCAATAATTTTCTGAAGCTGTCCTCAGACCCTTGAATCGAACGTGATCCCTTTTTTTATTAAATCTTCACTAGGTGCACTTGATTTTTTGAGAAGACGTTCTGTATAATCGATAGCCCATTCTGGTAATGTCAGCGGCTCTAGTGTCCTTCACGGCATAGTATCCGGGTAGTGCTGGACTGAGTTAGCAGAATAGTTTAGAGAAGGAATGTGTTTGCAGCAATGAAAAACGCCTTGACAGATTTAATAATGTTTGGTCGAGAAGGACATTTGGTCTAGGACATAAATCTTGTGCTGGCTTCCTTGTTATGCTTAGTCATCTTTGTGAGCATTTAAAATGCAGCTATTGCCCTCAAGTAATCCAAAACCTTAAAGTAGAGCTATTATACAGAAGCTGGTTATCTGACTTCACTCCTGACTGAGCGTCTTTAAAGGTCAATATGCAAGCCTCTTTCCGATTTATCTCACAGTAGGAAACAGTGCACCGTAGAGCAAAGATTAGCGATTATTTGAATTTTGTTATTTGTAACGAAATGGCGACTGATAAAGCTGGTCGAAGGTCCTAGTATCGGCAATAAGATCGCCATCTGATTCGATGGCCAGAATCGCTGAGGTGAGCTCAACCTAGAACACAGATAATAAAAGCATCTACCTCTAGTAACCTGTAGTTAAAGGAGAAGCCGGGGTCATTGAAATGGTAATTGAGCGCTATTGCATTTATGTGTCTAGGACGACCTACCGTAGCTGTTAGCCGATATGCTTGACATTTTAGCTTTGACTGGCATATCTAGCTGGTCAGCGTTTACTGCTGTAATTCGAAAATGAAGGGCAGTCAGCAGACGAAGGTCAGAATGGAATACCAGGCAGGAGACGTGTTTCGTGGTTTTTCGCCCCCTGGTCGAATCTCAGTTGGGGGAACCCTCGACATTTCTCTTCTTGAGGAGGTGGCAACAACTGTGTTGATTAACAAGTCGGTGCCAAGCGGCTCAAAAATACGTCTGTTGGCAGTCCTTTGCAAACTCCCTGTGGATAGTTTGCTGTCAGCTTTTGACTACCTGATTTTATTTCTCTTGCTATGCAAGTACATTGAACTGTTGGCGTCGCCTCTTTCTAGTGTTAGGGGATCATCTGCATCCTTTATTGTCATGAAAGCTTCACTTTCTAATCTGCCTGTAAGAATGAACTCGGCCGTTGCATGCATTCACTAGAAATGCTCGTCCAAACTTGTTCTGACTGCCCGATGTTGTCCTACAACCGCACTGCAGCTCAAGGGCATTTTATGTTGCAGGTCACCAGAAACTGGGCCACCTCCTCCCTGCCTCTTGATAGGCGATTGGGATATGGAAACAACTGTGAGCAGTACTCTGCTGGAACGACGGTGCACGAAGAGACGTCGTGGAAGAGCATGGGGCCTGTGTTCACTTTCATCGAGGGCCGATTCCGCTGTCGAGGCGGCGACACTCTTCGTGCAGTCGAAGGAAGCTTGGAGCAGGCGTGTGCATTCGGCAATCAGTGTCAGCAGAGCAGCCACCTGGCAAGCAAACCTGAAGATCTTGCGACAGGATCTCAGCAAACGTCAATGGCTGGGTCGCCTTTATCACCTAGTGCAAATCCAGAAAGCTGTTCAGTGAAGGAAGGAGGAGACAATATCATCCGCATGTCGCAGGAAGTCAATGGACCGGACAGAGACGTTGACCTTCCCGAACACGTGCATAATCAGCAGGACATGACGACGGCCAAGTTTCAGATCAGCGATCATGGGGACGGGTCAAACGCACCGGCAGACCGGTGATAGGTGAAGCTAGTAGCCGTCCACCTGAGAGTCAACCAGATTTTACATTCCTGATGTCCACTCCCGATGGTGCAGACCTAGAAATCGCCACGGACGAGCGATGAGCAGTTAACGCTTTAACGCAACATCGTGAAGTCGCTCTGCCCCGTTCTGATACAAGCATGCTATAGCCACCAGCGGCTCATCCTCACTGCATCGAAAAAAAGGGCGAATCTCGAGCTTCAGACTCTCCGGAACTCGCCTGAAGAGCAGCTACGTGTGTGCAGCTGAAAGCGAAGGTCGAGCTCTGCACGATGGCTGCGCAAGGAGGTGGCGCTTGCAGAATCGCACGATGTTGAGCGAGTCGTGCAGAAGCTGACCGCCGGGTGGCGAAGGCCGTCCGAGCCGCCTTCGAGCAGGCAATAATCACCAGCAGCAGCCGGCGAGGTAGTTTACGCCTGCGCCCCCTACAGGCCTAAGAGACGGGCAAACTCAGCGGCTCTTTTGAAGGGAGTTAATTGACATTTGCTTGTCGCTGTTGCTCGCTGCCGAGGCGCCATTATTTGTGAGTGCTTGACAAGCAGGATGGGTAGCCCGGCGTTCGCTGGCAGCAGATGCCAGTAAAGATCGTGAGCACCCGCCGGCAGTAAACGAGCAGGCTCGAGAATCCTCTATAGATGTGGACACAAGCGCTGCAAATGTCGTGTGCACTGAATGTGCTGACGAGTCAGGTCTGATCGATGCAGCCTACTTTTTCATTATGAGCTTGGCCTGCCGGTGAGCCACTGAACATTAGGACTGTTGCATAATTTCCAAGTCGCTCATTGCAATTGCAGGAATATTGCGTCAGCTCCAGCATTGCAACAGCAGGGCATTCCGAGATGACGAAGTTCTCAGCGACCTCCTATCCTGTTTGTCACTCAAGGAGAATTACCTTGAAGCACTTAGGCAACCTAGCCACAAACCTACACGTGCCTATAGCTCTTAGTGGTAATGCTGCTGTATCCAACACTGGTAGGCACTTTGTCGGATCAAGTACAGTGGACGCCTGTGGTGTTGTAAAGTTACAACTGTTGAACCTGGATATAGCTGCCAAGTACTGTGGACACAACTGCATTAATGTCTGAAGTGCTTTACTTCCTCCTGTCTACCAAATATATAGCGATATTCCATGCCAGCAAATTGTTGGTATAATGTAATTTAATGTAAGGATAATGTAATGGTATCTCATTGCCTCCCGCGGACTGGCTAGATTAAAGAGTTAAATGAGGTGCACTACTGAATTGATTCCCAACAAAATTTCAGATCAAGTTGCCGACGGCTATGACCGGCCTGAAAGCCAAACAGTCTGCAAGGACAGGGGTTCGAATGTAGCTCGTTGTTATAACCAGAAAATGCAATTCGCTTTAGGTTTCATGTTCTCTTGGAACAAACTGCAGAGCGATATTGGCTCAAGTCGAGATTACCATTTTGCTGCCTGTATGGCTTAGCCATAGTTGCTTGAGCTTTGAATCGTACGTGAGTTTTTCGTATGATACCGTAGCCACTGGAGCCACTAGAAGGCATTTGGCAGGGAAGGCACCTTGCAGAGGCTAATAGCACCGGTCGACGTAGTTGTGCACCAGTCAAATACTGCCCTACTTTCAGACTTTGGCCGAGTTTTCTGTTGATTTCGGGAACATGTTCACTTATGTTTTCGGAGTAGACTGAAGCCGTTGCTCGGGCTTCTTTCCATCGTTATGACAAATAGATAGAGAATATTCGAAGCACTATCAAGTGCATTATTATTATTCACTAGAACACAATTGCAAAGCCCTCGCTGTTTCCGACAAGTTATTGTAATCCAATTGCAAACAGCTGCCAATTGATCCTGAAGATAGCTGAAAATGCATCCTTAAGAAGGAAAGATGGCAGTATTACAAGATGACAAAGTATTACAAGTTGGGAAAATTGATACTAAGTCGATCGAATGGTTGAAGCTTTCGAAAGGGCCTTAATTGTCATTGAACTTGACTTAGGCTCGACGAATAAAGACAATATCCCTGTAGCGCCAAGTCTCGTGAATTGATGTATTCATGTCATCGATTTTACCATTTAGTCTCAGCCCAATGGTGCCTGAACTTCACAACGCATGTCATGAATTTGAGTCTAGCAACAGGCAATTCTGTAGCCGTGTACACGGGTACTAGCCTATTCCCACTAGGGCCCCCTACTATCTTGTCAGTTCTTGGTCGTTACGTGGGCTCCTCCGGCAACAACGGTCCACGGGTGATCGACCGGGTACACAACACTTTATATAATACACAAGCATGGGCTACACAAAGGGGGGAACTAAACAAGTCTACCGGGGAAGGTCCTATACAAGGTAAATTACAGGGGCGCAAGATGACGCCGCAAGTGCGAACAAACGTGTTGGCTCTCAGTCGGCTTCCACAGTCACGCCGTCACGTCTCATCAGTACAACCGTCGAGAGCTTCCGCCGAAAGAGAGCGACCACGTGGTCCCAAGTTCCGGCCCTCTTGCCTCTAGAAGCTGACCCCAGGCTTTGCCCTTCCGGGGCAAGGCGACGCCCAGCCCGACATATCGACCGTCAGTAGGTCCGCCTACTCTAGGGTACAATTCTTCTATCGCGAACTGCAGATAATTGAAAGCGACTAGTGTAGTTTGGTTCGCCCATCCGAGAGCCAGCCGATAAACAACGCCTACGGTTTATTGCACAAGGCACGGAGCAGCAAGACGCACGACTGCCTTCGGCCCCTTGTCATCCTCGAGTCTCCTCTCCTCGACTCCAGCTGTCCCTGGGCCGACCCCGATGGTGAATCTACCATCTGTTCGCCAGCGGGTTATCGGCCTGTGTCAACGCCTCATTAGAAGCTGATCACAGCTGTGCACAGGTCGGTCTCTCGGGGATGCTCCCACCAGCTGTTGAGGAAAGGAGCGGTAACAGCCTGCATGCAATCGAACTACAACTACAACTCTTCTGCCACCATCGAAACGAGGCTGCTGAATGAGCTAACCTTTGCAAGTGCAAACCGTGCGTTATACTTTGAGATTATTTGTTCACTGCAATAATGAGATGCTCTGCTAGACGATCGCTTGTATTGTTTCTTTGACGGAGATCATAGTAAACTAATTACCTCGCTGGAAGCTTGATGCACAAAATTTAAATAGAGACTTCAAATACATCATGCAGTCATGTTAAGTGTAGATGCGCTACTGAGGTGCCAAGTACATACAGTTCATGCCGTGTTTTAACAATCGTAGGAAGCCACGCCGAAGCCAAAGATCGCTACAATCGATCCTAGCCCCGGAGAATCTTAAAGGGTATTTTTGGTTCCGCTCTTCTCCTTCGTTGACTTTCACCGACGTAGTACGCCGTCACTCTGTACAGCGGATCCAACATGGGCCAAATATGTGCAGTTCTATTTCGCTGTTCGGCTTCCTACCTTAGATCGGTCACTCTTGGCGAGCGATCACTGCACTTCCGCATTCTTTGGAATTGTGAAGTTGAATAGCGAGAGGAAAGGGCTGGATGAAGAAAGCTCTTAGCAATGACTTCGAAATGCTATCATGCTCCCTGCATGGTTTGCACTTAACAATAATCATACAAGGGTTAAGCATCCTTTGAGAAAGAAATGTTTCTAAACGTTGCGCATGCACTGAAATGTGAGCATATATGCACTAAATCGGGATCATATAAATTGATACACGAAAAAACAGCTTGCGAAAATTTAGTACGCTTAATCACACTGGGAACAATTCACTTAGAGCAAATGCTTCGAGGAACAGGTCAACTTTTGGCTTTCTGTTTAAATGTCCCAAAGCAGGGAATTTAGTTCGGAGAGATGATGGGATGATGGCAGTCCTTGGTGAGTTCTACGCTTGTTTTGCGCGCATAAGAAATAAAGGAGCTCGATGTGCAAAGAATTTGAAGTTATTAAAAGGCACGGCTAAGCGACTACAGTCAGAAGAGCAAGCGTCACGAAGAAAATTGAGAGCAAGTATTTGAGATGCGTATGTCGAAACGAGTGAAGGAAAATACCACAAAGTGAACCTGGCTCGATAGGGAGCCAGCGTATTTTGTTAATAAGTAGTGTGGTGTTGCGGTTGTGACATTGTCGGTGGAGCAGCACAATTGTTGTGTTACTGTGGCTCCGGAGGCGGCAGTTCTAGTGGAGTCTCTCGGAAACACAACGAGGACGTGAGCGGTAAACGAGACTGCAATATTTATTTCTCTCAGCGCGTACATATACGAGAGCTCGATGAATCACAGTCGCTACGGCAGGAAATATAGCGTATATTAGTGGTCTGACGCTTCCAGCTGTAACTATTGGCCGAATGTGAAGCATACATTAGTGACCGGGCATTTCCCCGATTACAAGATCATAAGCAGCAGGCGCACATGGCACAGCTCTGCAACCAATAAAAAATGTTGGCTGATTTAACAGCCTCATTTTTATAGCGTCCGAAGAGCCACAACGGCTGTCGCCACCACTTGCAGCTTGAAATAAACGATCGCCCGCTGCAGGCTTCGAACCTAAGGCCTCGGTCGTGAAGTGCGAGCATCTTACATCCTGGGCTATTGCGGCCCAACCGCTGCAAGCTTTCAGTCGTAATCACCGTCGATTGCCTTCCAACTTCTGTCTCGCGCCACGCCAACGCCTGTAGCACCTATCCATTATTGCTGAAGTAACTTCCGACATTCGCAATGCACACTGCAGCAACTGTACAGTTGGCTTACTTTCATCTATCTAGAGCATCGCCGACATCGTCGACATCGATGTCTGAGAGACGAGTCGCCAAGTTTGTTCGCTCGCAGATATATGTCAGCGATCGAGTCGGCCGTTGGTAGTCGCGTCTGGTTTAACTGCAACTCCTCTCTATTGAGAAGAGGGAATCGATTTCACGATCCACTGTCCGGCGGCTCACAGGCGGCTCGCACTGGTACAGTAAGTATCTCACCTCATGTCGCTTCTCCGATTCGCTCTCTCTCTCTCTCTCTCTCTCTCTCTCTCTCTCTCGCAGCCCCCGCCGTCTCCTCAGCTTCCGAACGTCTTCGCAGTACTTCGCACTAGATTGATGCCATTCGGCGAATGGGTCTTCCTTTCGGGCGCACCGAAATTCTGGAACTCGCGTCAAGCCGCGGTTGCTATCCCTGATAAGTTCGAATCGTCATAAAAGTGCCAGCCAAAGATGAATCTGTTTCGCTCAGCTTTCTTTTTCGCACGAGTGAACTACTCTTTGTTCCTCTGCGCTTCGAGTTCTTACACGTGCAGGATTCAGTTAGTGCGACTCGCCTGAGGTCCAACTGTCAGTGGGCCCCGACTGTCTTCCTGCGACATTTAGCCTGCTGGCTTAAGCACGATACGCTTTCTTTCGATATGCTTTCTTGTGCACGCTTTTCCAGGCACGAGGCCGTGCATTTCCTGAGCCCTTGGCTGTTGATTCTTTCGCATCAAACTTCGAAGCGCCTGGATAGAAATTGAGCTCTCTCTCTCTCTCTCTCTCTCTCTCTCTCTCTCTCTCTCTCTCTCTCTCTCTCTCTCTCTCTCTCTCTCTCTCTTGGCACTCTGTCATTTTATTGTTAATATTATTTATTACTGCTGCATAGGCACAAGGGCTATCAATGAAAGAATTCAAAAGGTCTGGGTGTGATGGAACAAAGTAGGCACGAGATTGGCTGTGCTATCCTTCTCAAATAATGCCCAAAGTTTTGGACTTAGCTGTGCAGCCGACTTGGTCATGTAGCCAGAGGTCTGTTCGGATCGCCATACTTAGATTCCGTGCAGAGGCTGTAAGGAGATGCACTGGCCAAGAAAATATTAAGAATGAGGTTTACTAATTTCTCAGTGAAACTTTACTTCTAAATGAGTACTGATCTATTTTATATTTACTCAATTCTTTAAATGTTCATGCATGTAAGTGCGAATGTTGATGGTAATAGCTGAAAGCCTGTCGGGAGAGTTTTAATTGGCGGAGGGCAGAGAAAGGCCAGAGCAGCATGGATGCAGCAGGTAAGTAAAACACGGGCTCTGCCTGGCGGCTATATCGGCAAGACGCTCTACAGTGCCAAAAGAAGTGGTCCAAGAACAGATATCTAGAATACCCCATACTTTAAATGCTCATGGCATGGCCGCTCGAAGGTGACATCTATGCTATTATTATCGAACCTAGATATGGCCTTGACCTAGATCGAGCCTTGACCTAGGCAGAACCTTGACCACTGCACTGCTACGCCAGCGTTACTCATTAGAGCCAGCGGGCACTTGAGGAGATTCAGTTATGTATGGTGTCGAAAGCTGACGTCGGTGGGCTGTAAAATGAATGGAGTCCTAGCAAACTACACAGGTGCATTATTGTATCGACGCAGAGCACTAGCGCAGAGCAAACACCGACCGGGTTTTAGTCCTATATACAATGCCGCCTTCATGCTGCCACTAACCATACTTGCATGCTGACCCTGTGCATTTCTCCCCTAACCATGTTATTTTTGTTGTTTATTGAGCATGCTACCACTAACTACTCGATCGCGCTTCCTTTGCAGCAAATGTAAAGTGCCAAGAAAGAGATTGAGTTCCTTGGGCGTGCTATATCAAGTGTATTAATAATATTTTTATTATCAAGCCCTTTGCAGCACGGTGGTTTTCACCTCCGGTGCGATCGCACATTATCTTCATACATGGCGAGGCTGAGGGATCGCCACAGTCAGCACAGCAGCCACCCTGCTGCCACCCTGATGCCAGTTGGTTGGCTGCTAAACAGCAAGCTGCTGAGAGATTCAGCGGAACTAGTACGTTAAAACTTCCACTGGTTCCCTAACCCTGGCACTATCTTTATGCGCCAGCGGTAATGTCAGTTCTTTAGACTGAAGAGATCTAATTCTGACGAGGACTTGCGAGGATTTATGCTTTTACACAAGTCTTTAGCCTTTCTGGCGTTATTCGTGTTACGAAAAAATAGCTGGAGCTGGTGAAATTTACAAAATTCTTCTGGCGTACGGTCAATAGAATTTCTAAGACCTCTGACTGTAGTCTCCATATCCTTAAACCCGATAAGGACAAAACCTGAGACTAGCGATACATTATATGGTCGCACTCTGCCAATGCGAGTATGTAAGAATGAGGAAAGTCGGGTTCTAAGGGTAAAAGTCATTTTAGATTATGAGAAGAAGTTTAAGACAATGTCCAGTGGGTATGCTACTTTAGGGATTAATTCTCTGATCTTGTCGTGGGCTACATATTTGGGCATAAATACAGTCTGTTCTATTGCCATTTAAATCTGCCAGCAGTTAGTCGACCAACAAGAATCTCCACATGTAGTATCGTCTCAGCCTATTGTCAGGTTTTCGCGACTGGTGAACTTAATGGATATATGGGTACACGTCGTCAGAATATAGGCAGCACTAATAGCTAGTGCATTACCCGACGAGGCAATTGATTTTTCCCTGCATAATATAGATGATACCCATCGCCGTACAAGACAATTTTGCAAAATATTTCGGTTATGGCCATGACAGACAGCGAATTATTGCGACTAGCGAGATAAGGGAGTCCGTTAACTTTTCCCGGACTCGCCGTGTCTGAGCTATGCAGCCCACTAGACGCTTGGCAGCCTCCGGGCTATTTTCGAATAGACTTCTCTTCTCCATTTACTCAGCACTTAACATCACGAATGCAGGCGCCAGCCATAGAGCAGCATGGGAAATGTAAGTCGTTGCCCACGAAACCTAGGCGAAGAGCACCGATGCCTCCTTTTCGTAGGCTTGTTTCTGTGCCGGTAGTCTTGCCTACTGAGAAGCGATCGACTGTGATTTAATAAAAATAATAATAAGAATATTAGATTGTACACATAGTTCCAAAAGATAAATAAGTGTATATATCCATGTGCCTTGTAACTTCCTGCATGAAAATTATAACCAATGATTAATGACAGGCTCGGCATCATGCTTAGACAAGTATTTAAAACCTAAGGAGTATCGTATTTAGACTAGCATGCTAAAGCACAATCGAAGAAGTTCAGGGCCGCCGGCTTGTAGAACCTCCGGCAAGCAGCATTGACCGAATCACTCATTGGTTAGCACGTAAAAGTACGCAGGAACAAAAAAGATTTAAAAAAAGAAAAAATGTCCATGCAGCGAAAGGAAGGCTGATAGGAGCAGATGCTTTATTTAGCCGAGACATACTAGTGACGCTATGGCAGGCAGTAATAGTAACTAGAGGCAAATTCTAGACTATAATTTTAAATACTTGTCTAAGCATGATACTGAGCCTGTCATTAATCGTTGGTTATAATTTTCATGCAGGAAGTTACAAGGCGCATGGATATAGGCATTTATTTCTCTTTTGGAACTATGTGCACAACCTATTATTCTATTATTCTTATTTATATATATATATATATATATATATATATATATATATATATATATATATATATATATATATATACGCTTTACGAGAAATCAAGAGTGTCTCTCCTACCGCCAATGTCCACGCTTGTGCTTCCATGGGACTCCTAAATCTACCACGGTCGGAGCCACGGTATCACATAAATACCACGGCAGATTTAAATGCGACCCAGACTGATCTGTTCAACTGTTGCTGGGAGATACAGGAAAACCAGAACATTCGCCCTACCCTCATCAGCTTATGTCACTGTGAGCCCGAAGCAGCCCAGTTTCTGTCGAATGGTTAGCACTAAATCTGGATTGGGGTTTGCTAGCAAGATCTGATAAACTGATGTAGTCTTATTGCCGCTGGGCCGCCAAGTTCATTTTCAAGTGTCTCGGATAAGAATAATATAAGATGGACTGGACGAGAGCTATTTAATTTCTCACAATGCATGGTAGTCTTTTAATGAGTGCCCTGACAATCACTTTTTCAGTGAGAAAGGTACTTTAGCGGCAACAAGAGACGTTTTATAAAATATTGTTTATGACGGTGTTGAGTCCGCTGTACCGTGACAGCGTACTACGCTGACGGAAGTCGCCGAAGAATAGCGAAACCAATTGTAGACTTTAATATTCTCCCGAGCTAGGGTCGGTCACCGTGGCCAAATAGTTTCTATGTGGCTTCCTGTGGTTTACAATACACTGCCTGTCGTGTTGTTGATTTGATATCCCGGTATGCGACTACTCACATGCATGTATTCATACGTAACATGTGGGTAGCAACACGTCAATTCCCTTCCATACGGAGAACAGCTTCAACAGCGTATAGAGGATGAGTGGTCTTTTTTTTAAACAGGAGAACAATTTATTGACAAGTTCAATACAGTCGGAGTGGAGTGCTCAAGGAACGACCTGCTATCGAAATTTGAGGCCAATTATTGCCTGGCAATTTCGTGCCATCGTGGCTTTGCGGCGCTTAGAATTATCTTGCCTTTCGGAGACGGCTACAACCTGCGGAGGCGGCTACTTGCGGAAGCGGCTACCTGCAAACTTCCCACCGTTGCAATGTTTATAAATATTTTTTGCGATATACAACCTCCAAAAATATAACAACGTCAATAATACTGCCGCGATTGTTGCGGTCATAGCAGGATCCGCATTCGTGGGGATGCATGTAAGTATTCGTTTTATATTTCCACAGCGTATAGAGGATGAGTGGTCTTTTTTTTAAACAGGAGAACAATTTATCGACAAGTTCAATACAGACATCGAGGACGAAGGATCAGAGAAAAGCAAGCAGGTGAGCATTCTGTCAGAGGTGTTGTGATAAGGCGGATGAAGTGGTTTCATTCTAGCCGTGGGATAGATTTTCTAATCCATCCACTATATCCTACCTCTGTTTAATTGTTCGAAAATCTGCTATATCATCCAAGGGATTTCTATAAAGTTCTTACGCTGACCCACAAGGCCCGCTACGGCTTGGCTCTTTCATAGTTAGCTGAACTACTGCACCAGTCTCAGCCTCCTCGTGCCCTCAGGTCCTGTCGGGACAATAAGTTATTTGTACTATTCACCCCCCCCCTTAAATACCTCTGGCAAAGAAACTTTTAATCTGCAGGTCCTAGACTGTGGAACTCGCTTCCACGATTCTTACGCAACGACAACTACTCTCCTGCTGCCGACAATGGTACATTCTTTCCAGCTGTCCTAAGCTGCTACTGCTATGCTACTCACTACCTCAACTGCTCTCCTGACTCTGCTATGCTTCCCCCTCTCTCTCTGTGGCGTGAGACGAAGTCTGTTGGCTACCGAATGCGTACCGAAAGCCGCTTAGGCTGTGAGTGTGCTATACAAAACTCTCCTGTGCAGTACCCACATAGTCTTTATGACTTTATGGAGTTACAGATGGAGATACATGACATTACATTATAGCATGGTTGCTTGCGAGTCGCCAAGATAATAACAACAACAATAGGTAATTTGTATACTACCCTAAGAGAGCTGAATCTCTATGCAGGCACTTTAGAACTGGCTGTAAGAGAATCAGTGCCAAGGAGCTAGTTACATGTACGCTATCTATCAGGGATGCAATAGCTAACAAATACCACGCTGAGGTCTGGATGTTGTAGGAAACATAAATAAACTCACGGCCACCGCTTAGGAAGACAGATGGCAAGTAACGCGCACTAAATCCTGCACAGGTATGCATGGAAAGCGCAGCGGAATGAAAAGACGCATTCATTGGAGCCAAGGGACGACGAGCCGACTGGAACGGACGCATCGTGAGCTGAGCCGAACGCAGGTAACGACCGCGGCTGGAAAACCAATACTTAAATACAATACTAATACTTATAATATATTATAATATATATATATATATATATTACAAGTATATATAAATATATACTTGTAATATAAAACGAATACTTACATACAATACTAATACTTATAATATATTATAATATATATATATATATATATATATATATACTTGTAATATAAAATGAATACTTACATACAATACTAATACTTATAATATATTATAACATATATAGATATATAGATATATATTATAATATATATAAATATATACTTGTAATATAAAACGAATACTTACATACAATACTAAAACTTATAATATATTAATATATATATATATATATTTATATATATATATATATATATATATATATATATATATATATACTTGTAATATAAAACGAATACTTACATGCATCCCCACGAATGCGGATCCTGCTATGACCGCAACAATCGCGGCAGTATTATTGACGTTGTTATATTTTTGGAGGTTGTATATCGCAAAACATATTTATAAACATTGCAACGGTGGGAAGTTTGCAGGTAGCCGCTTCCGCAAGTAGCCGCCTCCGCAGGTTGTAGCCGTCTCCGAAAGGCAAGATAATTCTAAGCGCCGCAAAGCCACGATGGCACGAAATTGCCAGGCAATAATTGGCCTCAAATTTCGATAGCAGGTCGTTCCTTGAGCACTCCACTCCTACGGGCTGTCTCGAGTACGACCTTGACTCTCAGCTCAGCCCTCCATCAGTCCACCATCGTGTCATCTTACACCACGCTTTCGCACGAGCTTCAGCAGTTTTTCTCCGTTCGGCTCCCAGGCGACAACTCACCGGCTGCCCACCTCACAGGCTCACCATCTTTCCTCACGATTAAAATCGAATCGCTCTCGCTCCACTGGCTATTTGTCTCGTGGAATATGCCCGACCTTCTGGACGGGGGTCTGCTGTCCACTAGTAGCAAACCTGCGTTCAACGTTGGTCGTGCTTGATCCGTCATAAGTTGATGTGCTCGTGCTTGACTGTGCCAGATACGTCAGCCGCACTCAGCCTCATTGCCATTCTTCTAGCACACAGCGAGAACTGCCACTATCGCTTGTCATACAATATATTTCCTTTCCATGCATTGTATACCTATGAGCCATCCTGTTACATAATAAAAAAAAACCTGTATAGATGATTATTTCGTTTTAGCTATTATGATTTAGAGATTAGGGTTCAGTATTTAGGGGTTTATGCTTTTAGAAATTCCCGTTTAATTTTTTACAGTTAGAGTTCACGGGTTACTCTTTAGTACCACTGATTACCATGTTGAATTTTGGTATATACACTGTGCCCATCCTTAAACTTCGTTTACACTACCAACTCTCCTCCTTGCTGACGCCGACTTGCCTCCTAGCTCAGGCGTCTACACCACCATAAGGAAGTATTGATGGCAGACTTGGTGCCACCCACAGCCCACTGCTCTAATGCGGGAGGCTGGATTCCCTGGGTAGTTACAAGCCAAAACCCACTGAATAAGAATATAAAAATAATAATAATTCATTGTATAGCTCCCTCTGAGAACTAAATCTCTTTCTAGGCACTTACATTTGCTGCAAAGAGGAAGCTTGATCGAATGGTCAGTAGTAGCATGCTCAATGAACAACAAGTATAAAAATGCAAGAGTTTACATACACCGAGTCAGAATGCAAATATGGTTATTGGCTGTCACAGTGTGAGCACGCAGAACCACACAAACGACAAATCTCATGGACCTACTGAATGCTATTTCAAATAGATGCACTTTAGTTTCTTTTGAAATATAGTCAAATCCAGGGATGTGGTAATGCCAGTCGGGAGTGAGTTCAGGGCTTTGTGGGCATATGAACTAAAGGCACGGTCTCCAAAGGATTTGGGGTTCGGACGAGGTATTGGTAGACAGTTCAATTCCGAAAAAACGGACGATATGATGCTTAGCCTGGTGGGGCAGTAGATCTGATATGTAGGCTGGAGCCAAAGAATGGAGGGACCTAAAAGTGCTCGACAAAACTTTGAAGTCGATGCATTGCTTGACTCATAGCCAGTGCAGGTTGGCGAAAAGTGGTGTGATGTGGCAACTAAAACGCTCACGATAAACAAGCCTAGTTGCAGAATTTTGCACCAAGTGTAAGCGCCTGAGTGCACAGGCCGGTAGACCAGCAAGCAGCGAGTTGCAGAAGCCGTGACGGGATATAAAAAATGCATGGGCCAATTTAGATGTAGTATCAGTGTCTAGGTGTGGTATTCCTCTCTAAATACGCCCAAATTTTAGCAATGTTATTTAGCTGAAAGCAGGCAGACTTGACTGTGAAACTGACGTGGTCATATAATGAAAAATTCCTTTGGAACAGGACACTTTAATTTCGTGCAGATTCAATAGGAGATGTGCTGGCAGAGCTGATTGTGAGCGCTAACCTTTACAATTTCTGAATCTGTGATCTCACTTGGTGTTCCCGTAACTAGTACTTTGGTTTTATCGTCACTCAATTTAAGAAAGTTCTCTGCCATCCATGTGCGGGAGCTGGAAAAAATCGACGTATCGGAGGGCTGAGGGAGATCAAAGCAAAGGTACAACCCAGTGTCGATTGCATGGAATTGAAAGTCTAGGTTGAGCATAGCAATCACATCGGCTAGAAGGAGATGAAATAAACCGTGAAAAGAACAAGACCAACCACAAATCCCTAAGGTGCCTCATACTTTAGAGGTTGCTCGAATGATCTGTGTCCATTCACATCAACACTCTGGAGTCTCTAACTGAGACAGGACCTGAACAATTTCAGTGCAGTCTAGCAATGCCCAGGCGAGATGAGAGGCGCTCGAGAAGGACTTGGTGGTCGATAGTATTAAAAGCGGTCGAATGATAGGGGAAAACAATCAGAGAGATTCTACCTATATACCTTCTGCATTTCTAAGATGAGCGTTATACACCCGAAGCTGTGCTGACTCTGTGGAGTAATTAACTCTTAAACCAGACTGGAACTTACGAGCAAGTTGTAAGGTTTCAATACACGAGTTCAGCTGGTCTGCGACGACTCGTTCCAGTGTCTTTGATCGGAATGGTAGGATGTAGATTGGACGGAATTTACTTGAGCTCTTATGGTCTACGGTTTGTTTCTAAAGTAGTGGCCTGACAGCAGCGTTTTGGAAAGGTGCTGGGACCTGACCTGAGGCTAATGACATATTTATGATGTTAGTTATGCATGGCAGCAACAGATCTGTGCATCGCAGTAGCAGGACACTGAGTTTGCCACTGCTGTTGTCGTTGTAAACGGTTATTAGAAGAATAGAGAGAGCCGGAAGATAAGCACTTGCAACAGGTTTTGTAACTGAGACTAGATGGGGTATGTAGCCTACTTCCATTTGAACTCTTCTACACAGTTATGCTGGATCCTAGTGTCATGTTCCTAAGGAAAAATACCGCTAAGAAATGCACATTCACAAGTATTCAGCTTGAATGAGTGAAACAGAGCGTCAGGCAGTAGCTCCAGAGAGCGTGTGCGTGTGTGTCAAAGCACCTGTGTGCCATAGCGGCCTACCTGACATACCATGTCTATAGTGAGCCGTTATGGCACACTAGGTAATGGGGTTACTCTGCACGACCTTATTCCCGTGGTTGCAGGTTCGAATCCTGCGGTGGGCGATCCCTTATTGCAGCTACAAGTGGTGGGGGATATCCGTCAAGACTCTTCTGCCGCTATATAAAAGAGGCTGCTAAACCAGCTAGTATACATTACTATTTATTTATGGTACTTCGGCACGTCGGAGCGGGAGGGGGGCCACTGCCGATCAACAACAGTAGCTGGCCAAACGGGCGGAGTGCATCCTAGTTGTCCCGTCCTGGCATTGTCCAAAGGCTTCGAGAGCCTCAGGCTCAGGCTGTCAGTTGCTGTGCGGTTGCTGACGCCCACCGCAGCACCTAGCCACGAGGCCTAGTCTGGCATTTAGCGTCGGGAGGGTCAAAGTCCCATTTTACAACACTTTAAAGTGCATACGCCAGCGCTGCACACACGAGGGGGAGCTGAACAATACTATAGGGAAGACCGTAGAACACTATGTCGGGCTCGAGATCGCAACCAAAGCAAGCGTTCGCAAACGTGTATGTTGGCCCAAGGGCTTCTGTAGTCGTGACACAAAAGTGGCTATCCCAAGAAAAGCGGCATTCGCCGTAAGGGGTAAGGAGTGGCTGAACAACTGAGCTGCGAGCGTCGGGATTCGCGTACGAACTCAGTGCGAAATTCCGCCGAAAAGCCCGGGTCAAGCGCTGACCTCGCGCCTTGACCTGTCTTTCGGGGGGGCTTGGCCCAGCTCGACAAATCAAGTATTAGTAGCTTTGGCTTATGAAACTTACTAGGGTGCATACTGTCGCTGACTAATATGTTGAATTTTGGCGACTAGCACTGTGCCAACAGCAAAATATCCCCCCTTTTAATCCTACGTGAGGCTGCCTTAAACTGAGTTGATGTTGTCGACTTTGTTCCTTTCGGACGCAGACTTTATTCTATTAACAATGATAATAATACATTAATTATAGCGCCCCCAAAGTACTCAATCTCTTTCTATGCACTTAAAATGTGCTACAAAGGAAGCACAATCTAATTATTATTGATAGAATGCTCATAAACAACAAGACTAACATGGTTAGCGGTGATTTGCAAAGGGTCATCATACAAGTTCCTCCTAGCTCGGGCATTTACACCATCGAAACTGGAGACGTTTATGACAGACTTAGTCCCACCCATAGCCCACTGTTCTAATTCGGGAGGCTGGTTAAGAAAGAGGGATTCCACGGGAACTTACTAGCCAAATTCTGCAGAAATTAAGTTCACCGCTGCCGTCATCATTGTGGGCGAGTATGAGAAGAAAAAAGAAACGGAAGATACGCAAATAAATATTTGGAAAGAATTTTCGGCTAAGTAATGTTCGCTATGACGGGTTTGTCCGTGCATTCCATATGTAGACTCACGGCGTCATGTGTGTAGAAGTGGATGGAGCCGCTGTTACAACGCATGTGCATCCCATGTTCCGGGACTCACTCTGTACGCCTCTGTGTAACTCGAGCCAACTAACCTCAGTTGTTGTTGTATGGTCGCACGGTGTTATGACACGCTCTGGGGCTTTGATTGGTCGGCTTTTCAGCTAGGAGACTCTGTTGGCGCTATAAGTTAGGCTGCTCGTCTTGGTTTCGAGTCGGGCAAGTACACGGTCTTATGTCCTTGAACTTGATATTGTTGATGTATTTACCGTTTGACCTGTCAATTAATTTTGTGTTACCTTTTAGACTCACATCATATTGGGCTAAATGCCCTGCAATTTTTGAGGAGTTTGGCATATCGGTATTTTGCATAATATTAAATTTGTTGATCTTAAAAGATGGCCACATTTGGTGAAAACCGAGGCATGAACTCGTACAGGTAATCAGACGGTCAACATGACAGCTATGGTTACATAAAAAACTAATGTTACCCTGTTTCCTGTGCCAACTTGCATGCCGATCGTTCCAACTGTCCATCAGAATGATCAATAAATGTGCGTGGAAGGCAATAAATTTCATAACATTGGGGGCATAACTCCCCACTCATCTGAAATTCCGATAATCAGACGGTCATTCGTCTCGTGATGACCCTGCGAATGCCACGTTGCGAGAAGCGGGATAAATCGGGGGCAGGGTAGATCGAGCAGGGAAAACTGTAGCTAACGTTACCCCACCATAATATGCTAATAGTACTGCTTTGAAGGTACGGCTTCGATGAGGCCTGTGAAATTAAAGCACTTGGGGACTTATTTCGGTTTGAACATCAATCGATTGCTCGACATCCGACCAGGCTAGAAGAAGACGGCAAAAATCAGCGATACAATAACAACAATCAACTAAACAATACCCTGACATTTACTGTATTCAGCCTCATCCCGGTTGCCTTTCTCTCTCTCGTGCTCTCTTTCTTTTCGCACACTATATTTTGCATAAACATTTCGTATATATTTTCAATGACGAAGCCAACATACATCTTCCTCTTGAAAGGATTCTTAATCTCTAAAACCGACTGAATAGTATGCATCAACGTGTAAGCGTTCCATAAACGTGTTTTAAAAGCTTACATACAGGAGGCTGCAGATTCCTTGCTGTGTGCACATTGCCCACAGCAAGCGGTCTGGTCTGCTACGGGCACGGCACGCCATTTTAGCAGGTTCGTCCAACCCACCAGCCGACGGAAGCCAGATGCAAATACCGGAAGTATAATCGTCCTGACTGTAGTAGAGGTGTAAAGCCTCGGTAGCGCGTGGTTGCTCTCACGGTGAAGATCCAAAAGAAAATCGTGTGTACTCTGCGGTTTTACGTAAGTAGCTTTAGTTTTTACATTTCTGACACCGGTAAATATCGTTTTCAAACTGGAATTGCCCTGCAAATTGCAATGGTGTACTCGGCCTTCCCGCGCGAACTCCCCGACCCGTAACCTTGAAGTTGGAGACACCTTATTTAAGGGTTTGTGAAGATTTGAGCATCCAAATGGCTGTATAAATTTATATTATATAATTAATAAGCAACCTTTGGCTCTCTTATCATTCTGCGTTGATCCAGTAGTCTCAGAATCGTTGGTTTCGCTTCGCCCCACCCTCTAAGCTTCCAGACCCCTTAAGTGAAACCGAGCTCTGCGCTACCCCTGCTAACAGAGTCGTCATCGGAATCCAATATCGTACACTGCATAGCAATATACTCCATCCGGTTGTGCGTTAATCTGTCTGGCTGAAGAGCGGCGTCGGGAAGTTTTGGCTTGAGGAAAGGTATCGTGAGTGGGACCTCCGTGCAGGAAATAAGTATCTTCGTTACGCCACTGCCCCTATTTCGTTTCGCACTAGGGTCGCTGTAATATATATACAGCTTTATAAAAAACTGTATTTCATTCGGAAATTTCCGCAAAGCCATGGCCAGCAGAAGAAGACCTGCCTCAGTGTGAGTCACCAGAGTATTGATGTGAACAGACATAGATAATCCGAGGAACAACTAAAGTACGGGTACCTCAGGGCTCTGTGCTTGGTCCGCTTTGTTTCACACTTTATACTCTTCCTATTGCCGATGTAATCGCCAAACACAGTCTAGGTTTTCACTTCTTCGTAGATGACACTCAGTTGTACCTTTGCTTTGATCCCTCCCAACTCTCCAGCACGTCGAATTCTCTTAACTCCATTGCTGAATGTATTGCTGACATCCGCACATAGATGGTAGCAAACTTTTACAAATTAAATGACGATAAAACCAACGTACTAATTATTGGCAAACCAAGTTACTCGGACATTTGAAAGCTTAATCCTCAAAATCGGCTCTGCCAGCATATCTCCTGTAGCATCTGCACGAAATATCGGTATCCTGTTTCAAAGTGACCTTACACTAGACCACCACATCAGCTCCACAGTCAGCTCTGCCTCCTTTTAGCTACGTAACATTACTAAAATTCGGTTCATGCATTTGCGACATCCCTTCTCGACTTCTGTAACTCACTGCTTGCTGGTCTACGGCCTGTGCAGTCTGGCACTTACATTTGTTGCAAAACTCTGCAGCTAGGCTTGTCGGTCGTGAGCGTTGCAGTTGCCACATCACACCGCTTATCACCGACCTACAGTAGCTTCTAATCAAGCAGAGTATCAACTTCAAGGTTCTGTCGCTCACTCTTAGGTCCCTTCATTCTCTGGTTCCAGCCTACCTATCAGATCTACTCCCCTGCCAGGCTAAGCGTCGTAGCACCTGCTTTTCTGACTCAAATCTTTTAGCTACACCTTGTACGAACCTCAAATCGTTCGGAGACCTTGTCTTTAGTTGGTAAGTTGCCAAAACCGGGAACTCCTTTCTTACTGATGTCATCCCCTGACTGAGGTGATCCCCTGACTTCATGACATTTAAAAAGAACTGAAGACCCTCCTGCTCTTAGCAGCCTTTAGTGGGTTCTTGTGGTTCGTCCTTTATGTGCTTATGGGTGCTGACACTGAGCTTGCTATTGCTAACCATATTTACATGTTGACACTATGCATGTCACTTCTAACCATATTATGTTTATTGACATTGTTCATGCAGCTACTAAATATTTGACCATGCTTCCTTTAGAGCATATGTAAAGTGCTTAGAAAGAGATTAAGTTCTCTGATGGCGATGCAAATGTATTGTTATTATTACAGTGACCAATCGGTACTGCACAATGGTGTGCGTCCTTGCGTGTTGGATGACTTTCAGAGCCTGGCTTCACCTTAATCGCTTCTATGTGTGTCATGGTGCATGCTTTCAGAGCGCAAATTTTTAGTGTAGTCGGCTGTGCTTAGGTCCTTATCTCTCTGGAGACCTGTAGGATATGGATGCTATTTTGAGCCACTGTAGTTTGGGCCTAAAATAGTTAATGTGCTCGTCTTTAACGAACGAGGTCAAGGTGAATGTCTTTGATGACTGAAGTCGCAGGCTTGAGCCCCGAGGCATATGTAAAGCACCTGAACAGAGATTACGTTCTCTTAGGGCACTATGCAAATAAAGTATACTTATATTTACAAGTATGAGAGGATTTCTGCTAGGACAATCTAAAATCGAGGTGATCCGCATAGACGGAAGATGCAGTCTCAACTTGAGAACCTTACACTGCTGTATTTCTGGGGAAAAAAGTAGAAAGAGAAAACTCCACCAATGGACAAACTTGCTATTAATGATGATACAGTCGACTTTGAGTATAAGAATATCGAATATAGGAATACCCACTTATAAGAATAGCAGTTCTTCATCTCAGATTTTAAACAATATTAGTCTCACTCTGCATATAGGAATACTCCACATATAAGAATGCCTATGGATTCTTATCAGCAGAGTAGACTGTAATAATAGTAATAATTGTAATAATAACTAATAATAACTAATTAGTAATAATAGCTCCAAGTAATAATAAGAATACATTTTTCTAGTGCCTAATCTCTTTCTGTGCTCTTTACTTATGATATAAGGGTAGCGGGACCACAAGGGTAGTAGTAACTTGTGTAGTGTCAACATGTAGTATAAGGTTAGTGATAGCATGCACAGGGTCACCCCACATTAGCACACAGAGTCAAATCGCAATAACTCAGCAAAAGCTCTGAGGAACCTACCTAGGAGTTTTGCACCAACTATAAGCATTTAATTGTATAGACAGGTAGACCTGAAACTTGTGAATTACAGAAGACGAGATGGGATGTCACAAATGCAGGGACGAACTTGAATGTAGTATCCTTATCTAAGCAAGCTCGAATTTTTGCACTATTACGTAACTGAATGGAGGCAGACTTGACTGTGGAGCTGATGTGATCATCTACTGAAAGGTCACTTTGGAACCTAAATTCCTTGCAGATACTACGGAAATATGCTGGCAGAGCCAATTTTGTGCGTTAAGCTCTCAGATTTCTGAGTCGCACTAGGTTTTCTCGTAATTAGTAAGTTGGTTGTATCGTCATTTAATATAATATAATGTATTTCCATATGCAACTCCATAGAGCCACGAAGACAGTGTGGATGCTATGCAGGAGAGTTTTGCATTGTGCACTCACAGCCTAAGCGGCATTTGGTAGCCAGCATGCTTCATTTCATGCAACAAAGAGAAAGTGGGCAGCATAGCACAGTCAGGAGAGCAGTTGTGGTAGTGAGCAGAAGTCCCCTACTGAGGTAGGACCTAAACCATTGTGGTGTAGTGCCAGTGATGTCGTGGCAAGATAAAAGGCGCTACATTGTACACAATTCTGCCGAAAGATCGAGCAAAACTGGCAGAGGGACTTCACCTAAGTCTACATTCCTGATACGGTCGGTATACACCCAAGTAATAATAATAATAATAAATTTGTATAGCACCCTCAGAGAACTGAATGTCTCTCTCTAGGCACTTTATAGATGCTGCATATAAAGCATTACCAAATATTTGGTGGTAACACATCCACAAGCAGCAGGCACACCAAGCAGTAGACACAAGCAGGTAAGCCGGTACATGCACACGAAGGACGAATTACAAAGATGTACCAAATTCTGTAATAAAGAGGTGCGTTTAAGCTTCTTTTAAAATATTATCATGTCAGGGGTGTTGTGCCGGGCGTTGGTAGTGAGTTCCAGGCTTTGGGAGCATAGGAACTGAAGGGATGGTCTCCAACGGTTTTTGGGGGTTTGTACGAGGTATATGCAAACGATTCGAGTCAGAACAGCAGGTTTTATGATTCTTTGCCTGGGGGAAGTAGTACAGTGCAATGCTGACTCTTTTGGAGTGATTTGCTAAAACCAGCCTGTGACTTACTTTCTCGGTTTGAAGTGTTCAATATAAGAGTCATTGACTGTCAGATCACACCTGGTGGTGCTGACCGCAAAGGGTGTCATATTTTTCATGTATTTTGCCGACCATCTTGATATTCTTCATATTTCACCGGGATGAGGCATGAAAAGGCAAAATCTCTACTCGGGAGCCTTACAGTTTACTGCTAGCAAATCAAACACCAATGACTAATGACATGCATGGTATCGATACTGAGGCTTTACAAAACATTCTCGGACACCGGTTAGTCAGGCCTCTAGCTAACAGCATGCACTTAATCGTGCACACTTAAATTATGTAAAGCACACAGGAACAAAAAAAGAGCAACTTTTCTTGGGAACAGGGATAAAGCCTCTTGTAATTAGGTGCGGTTTGTAAGTGCAAATATGTAACACTGCAGGCTTTGCTTCTGATAAATAAGCCTTACAAAGCTAATGCTGGTTTATTTAAGGAAGGCTCAATTCTGCTGGTCTCTCGAATAACTGCAATACACATCGATGTGGCTGTCATTTCCACAATACAGGTCAGAAAACTGGGGTTTTGATTCAGACTTATTCAGATTGGTTTTAAGAGTTTACCCTCCAAATGTCATGAAATTGCGTTTACACATTCTCGTGCTATGGCCTCAATAGCCTGGGCTATTCATTCTCTTTACTCATTCGAACAGCTGCCATTGCCACAAAATTCTTTGCGAAGCTGCATTTTTTATTCCAAATTAAAGAGAACAGTATCCCAAGTTTAACTACCAAATTTCATGGAATTTCCCGCATGAATTCTGATTCTGTGGCCTCCGATGGCCCCCTGCCCAAATGGCAATTGCGATGCAGCTGTCATTTCTACAGAAAGCTGCTCACAACTGCGGCTTTGATTACAAATTATAGTAAGCAGCACTCCAGATTTGCCCAAAAAATGGTATGCGATTGTGCATTCGTGTTCTTGCTATATGGACTGTGGTTATGATTTCTTATTATTGAAGCAGTGTTTTGGGTGTACCAACCATTCATGCGATTGCACTGATGCAATATTAGCTTATTTAAGTGCATAATTTGTATAGGCTGATTTAACAGCCTCATTTCTATAGCATCAGAAGAGCCTTACCGGTTATCCTGATCGCTTGCAGTAGAAAATAAAGGATCGCTCACTGCAGAATTCGAACCCACGACCTAGGTCTTGATGATCTAGCATAGTATATTATGTGCTGTCTCAAACCTTGGGAAAAACTGTTTGGTCAGCAGTCACTTAAGCACTGAATGCACACAACAATTGCTGGCCTGCAGAATTATGAGCGATGTCTTCTTTTTTACATGCAGCTTGGCAATGGCATCAATTTCAACATGTTTTTAAGTTTAAGTGCCTAGAAAGAGATATTTAGTTCTCTAAGGGGATGTAGTACAAATCTTTTATTGTTCTTATTTTTATTGGCTCAAAGAGGGTCCCAAGTCTGTTTCTTTTGCCCACTTTTATACAGCAAAAAGCTGAGGTCCCAGAAAGCAGCAAATAATTATCCTGTTGCTCGTGGTTTGTTAGTTTGGGTTTTGTGTCTTGTCGTGGTTGGTAGCCTCAATCGCGGTGGTACTGAGGACTGGGCCACTCCAACGTTGGGGCATGCACCATTCCTACCTCACGCATTTGTTAAGCTATCAACTTGCCGATGCCTGCAGTGTGCCGAATTTGTACTAATGGGTCATTGGTTTTGGCTGCTTAATGAACCTGGTATTTGAACCCGTGGGTAACAGTAGAAGTGGTACATGAAACAGGCTCTGCTGTACACTCATTCCGTAGCTAGCCACTGGCATTTTTCGTGAGGTGCAGCTGCATTTTGTTACAAGATCATGTCAACAGTAATATCAAGTTATTACAGCAATGAGCTAACAGAAGATTTATAGCAGGACCAGAGGAAAATTATCTGGACGTTTAAATATGTAACAAATATCAGATATTCACGGATGTGTGTGTGTGTGTGCACGGTAAAAAGAAATATCTGCATAAATCTATAACTGCAGTTCGTAAATCTAGATCTGCATCTGGTATGTACATCTATAATAGTGTACATAACTATGCATTTAGTGGAAACCCCCAATTATAGAGTGCATCGGCCGGTGTATGACAGCAGTTGTGCAGGGTTGTTAAGTAGCTTTGGCAGGTGATTCATATTCTCAAGCCTGCTGCTCTTTATGGCTGCATTGTTTGGATCCAGATAAGCCCCAATAGCAAGGCTTACCGTGCAAGCTGTAAACAAAGAAGCCATATAGAACAGAATGTCCGGTAATACGTATCTCAAATACAATAGCAACTCCCATTAATTTGTGTTAAAACTCGGATCAGCTTGAGTCGCATGGAAATCGGCTTTTACATGCATTTATGCTTAGATATTTAAGTACACTGCTGCTCATTGATCTGTAAAGAGCCTTGGTAACTGCACTATGTATGGCATTATTCTGGCCCGAGCAGGCGCATTTGTGGTGTATGCTGATGATTTACTTTCTTGTGCATCCCATGTCACAGATTGTTAATCAATTGTAGTTTCTCCTCTTGACAATGGCCGATCATCGAGTGCGCAGGAGCTTCTGCAGTCGCATCCGGCAATGTTGGATTTTATTCTGGAATGGCCTCTCCCGTTGTCTGCAGCTTCTATTCTGTAGTGCTGAACCTCCACCTCAAAGTTTAAAGGAACTCGGCTATGTTTTTGACCAAGGCAAGTGATGATTAAGGACTTGCTGCATGGTGTGTTATGTGTTGCACAAGCCTGTGGCTGCAGTAGTGGCTAGTAAAACCTTGTTTAGCCCTAAGATGCTTGCTGGCCTCTCTAGTGTAAGATCCGATAGGCAAAACCTACCATCTTTATGGGCATGGACGAATGCATCCTTAGGTTACTAGGATTGCATCTCAGCATGGGCACACGGAAGCGGGCTGTGATAGTGCCGCAGCCACCCCCACCACTTCCGTGCTGCAGCTCTCACCTTGCTAGAGGGAGCGAATAGTGCCCCCATGGATTGGCCAACCGAGGCCAAGGTTGAGGTTCAACCGGCTTGACATAAAATAACAAAAGTCGGCATACAAGTATGCACCTCATCGTGTGGGCTTGGGACAGCCTGCTCTGTAATGTGAGCTTCTGCTGTAATGTGTAATGTAATGTGAACTACTCACTCAGCCACTGTCCCGAACCTCTCCGAGGTGCGAAGCGGCTTCCCAATTTTCTCTGCAAAAGAAACTGGACTTACTTCACTTGCTTGGGCTTACTTTACCGTGCCGCCCTCGATCCGGTGGAGGAAGTCGTAAAGTTGATTGATTTGTGTATCATCGCTAGGCTGATCTGTTTGGCTGTGGTTCAATCCTGCTTTTTCTCTGCCGGCTAGTGAGTGCTCAGATGTTTTTTTTATATTGCAAATGTTTGACGAAGTGTTTTGCTTTAATATTTAAAGTAAGACATGTGTAATGCATGGAATTGCAGAAGAGTTTTAGCAGTGCACGTGTTCCTTACTTAACACATTGCTATGGCAAAGCCGATAAGCACTCATAGAAGCAAATGCTTTAAATGCTCGAGCAAGCATAGCTGATGCTCAGCGTAGACATGATACCAGCGGAGGAGCCTGCTGGGGGGGGGAATAAAGTAGAGGTCACTGCAATATCACTGCTTAGTGTCTGCCTCCGGTGGCTCAAGTCCGACTGAAGCTAAGTTCTCGTTTTGGCTCTCTTACTCAGTAAAAGGTGCTCTGTGAGAACAGCAGGTAGCTAGGCAGGCTGCAAGCAAGTCTGCTCAGTCACGGATTCAGTGGACATGCACAGCACATGTTCAGTCATATGCACTCCCCCTGTGTGTCAGTAGCCCAAGCCTTGCCAAGGGACGATCAGGAAATGTTCAACTCTTGCCATGTGACCTGTGGCTAGCGGCTCAGGGAGCCGGGCTGACGAGTGTACAGTAGCTGCAAAAGTTTCGATACAGGCATGCTGTCAAACCTTCTCTGTGCGTGATCATGTATACCAGACAAATTAGTACATAAACGTTGCGTTTATATCACACCGAAGGGCCTAGCTGTTGTCGAAGCAGGATTCAGGCTTGGGCAGACATCTCGAGCAGTGAGATGGACTGAGTACTCGCTTGCTTCTGCTACTGCCAGACAGCATTGCAGCTGACAAGGCATGTCTCCTTGCAAAACTTTAAATGCTTGGACTTGTAAATGACCTATACAAGACGTCAGTATTTTCGAAAATGGCATTCCCTTCCTGCTCATGCATTGCGAAGCATGTCATTCTCTTCGGTTAGCTTTTCTAGAAACAGTGGATTTAAAAAAATCTACAAATCGGTAACGGGTTGCTCTATGTCTTATCAGCCTATATTGATTTGAATGTACACCCGTGTGCAGGTTCATGCCATTAATAAAGTCTCTTTGCTGATTCGATAGCTAGCACTGACTATTTGGAAGAGAGCCCAAACGTATGCAAATGCAATCGGCAGCCCCATATAATGTAATGATAATGCAAAATACGAAATGATATACAGCATGATGAAAACTGAATATTTTGAAATATTTCTCATTTCCTCTCTACAGATTTTGCTGCCTCAAGAAAGAACTGTAAGATTACCACCAGTAGGGCAGACTCACCAGCTAGGTCATACACCCATACACTTACAAACTCAAGGCCACCTTCTAAAGCTAAGTTGGCATTTTCCGTGGTTTTTCATCGTCATAGGCTAGACAACCTCTATTATTTTGACTGCGAGCATTTTTGGACACACCTGTATATCCAGTAAACGAACACATGCCTGATTCCCCGAGTTGGCTCTGACCAGTTGGAAGAGAGCCTATGAAATTGGCATATGTGCATAGGTATGTGCAGATGAAAAACGTAGTATGCTAGTTGAAATTTTAAATTGAATTAAAAATTATTGCAATTATTAAAAATTATCATTACATTATTGATTAAATTATTAAAACTTGGTTGATTAAAAATTATTATAAAAGTTCTTAAAGTATTACCTAGCCTAGGTTGCCTATAGCTGGCTTTAGCCGTTTGCCACCTGCCGAGACACTGAGCTTGCGTGCAGCAATGTAATGTAATGTAATGTATCTCAATCTGTAACTCCACAAAGTCTTAAAGACCATGTGTGGGTGTTACGCAGGAGAGTTTTGTATAGTGCACTCACAGCCTAAGCGGCTTCCGGTATGCATTCGGTAGCCAACAGACTTCGTCTCATGCAACAAAGAGAAAGTAGGAAGCATAGCAGAGTCAGGAGAGAAGTTGAGGTAGTGAGTAGTATGGAAGTGGCAGCTCAGGACTGCTGAAAAGGATGAACCATGGTCGGCAGCAGAAGAGTAGTTGTCATTTCGTAAGAATTGTGGAAGCGAATTCCACAGTCTAGGACCTGCAGAGCTAAAGCTTCTGTCGCTAACGGTCTTTAAGCTTAGGAATGGAACAGCTAATTTATTGTCCACACAGGACCTGAGGGCGCAAAGAGGCTGAAACTGATGCAGCAGTTCAGCTAGGTACGAAGGAGCCAAGCCGTGGCGGGCCTTGTGGGTCAGCGTAAGAACCTTGCTCTGTGTCCCGAGGTCGTGGATTCGATTCCTGCGGTGGGCGATTCTATATTGCCACTGCAAGCGGTGGTGATAGCCATACAAGCTCTTCTGTCGCTATACAAAAGAGGCTGTTTAATCAGCTAGGATTTATTTTTTTTATTTATCCGTTGGTCAACCGGCATCCATCTTAGCTCTTTTTAGCAAAGGAGAAACGTGCTCAAACTTCTGGGACTTGAAGACTAGCCTTGCAGCCATATTCATAGTCAGCTGCAGTGCAGCTCAGTCAATGCAGCTCAGTCAATCGCTCAGTCAGTCGCAAATAAGTCAGTGCAGCTCAGTCAATCGGTTTTTTGGTAGCCCAGCCAATAGGGAATTGCAATAATCAAGCCGAGACAGAACTAAAGAGCTAGTTAAATTGTTTGCAAGCCACTGTGGAAGACAGCTCCTAATCTTGGATAGGGATCAGACGTGATGGCTAGCTCCAGAAGCAGTCTTCTGAATGAAGCTTTTAAAATTGAGGCAGTTGTCGAAAACGACACCTAAATTTCGAGCACGTGGTGGTGGTCACACAACAGCACCACCTATTAGAAGAGCACAGCCTTTTAATCCCGCCACAGGCTTAGGGTGTCCTATGAGCAGTAGTTTGGTTTTATCGTCATTTAATTTTAGGAAGTTTTCTGACATCCAGGATCGAATATCGGCAAGGCAAGCATTCAATTTTTCAGTTGCTGCAGCATATTCCGACGGTTTGAATGACAAATACAACTGAGTATCGCCAGCATAAAAGTGATATCCTATTCCATGGGCCTTAATCACTGTGTGTGCTGTCTCACCACCTAGGGCAAGATTTGCCTGCCATTTTAACTCGGCTGATCAAATCTCGAAGGCTTGCTTTGCTTAGGTCGTCTTGGGAGGTTTCATCTGTCTTGAGATATCTCCACCTATTGTAGGTCTACTCAATTCTGTGGACCCAGTGGCTTGCCGACCGTGGAGACTCGTGTAGGTGAAGGCACGTGGGAAAGTGACAGAATCTTACTGAGATAAGGGAGCGGAGGGCATGTGATGGGAGAGCGTGGTTCAACACCATCATTCTCGATGGGCAAAGTACTAGACGATATCAGCTCCATAAATGTGCCGCTGGAGAGCATCGATTCGTCTACAACGCAGAATGAAACTGCAGCGCCGACATCTAACATGGCAGCTGCATTAGGAGTCGTCGTTGGTCTGCCCTACTCGATGTCTTGCCAATAACGGTGCGGCTGCAGGTTCAGATGAATTCTGCTACTGACCCGTGACTTACCCCATCAGTTGACTGCCTGCCATGTATGTTCTAGAAGACTTGCGAAGGAGAGAATTGTGTCTGCTCGGGCCGGCAGAAAGTGCAGAAGCAGACTCCGAGAGAACTGGAGACGTGGTGACATGGCGACAGAACTAGTGACATGGCAGGCAGCCACTTTCTGAAGCCCTAAAACTAGGTGGATTAGAAGCAAGGACGGGCACAGCTTAGACTGCTAGCTCTAGGGTAGCCCCAGTAGTAGCCAATTGCTTGAGCAGTCGGGAAGGTCTAGTGCTTGCTGTCTACGAGCAGGCAGGCCATCCTGAGCTTCTCTTTCGAAGTGTAAAGCCACTATTTTTAATGCCTTGGTCTGCGTTAGACAAAATGTGTTGATGCACCGAGCTTTAATCATCGAACATCGTACATTTATTTACATGCATATCTTGGGAGATGGCTCACTTCCTCATACGACTATCTTTCAAATCGCATTCTTTGCCAACGAAATCAGTAAGATACTTGCCTCATCTTTTGCTGCAGGTTGTCGGCATGCCACTGACCACGTTCGGTGTGTTTGTCGCCGGCTTAGTGGCACACCAGGCTCGTGCTCTCATCAACTTTCGTGCACCGAAGCTAGGCATCTTGTTATAGAAAAATGCAGTGACACTAACTCTTTTTAAAGTGTTTATATTAATTGCTTAAGCTCATCAGTTACAGAGTGGAAGTAGAATTTAGTTTGCTGACTGAATTTTGGCCAGAGGAGTGCATGCCGGCAGTCACTGCTCTTAGACCTTGTGCAGCCAGAAAGCGTGCAGTGAAGGAGAGGAATAGCCTGTGAGCTATTGCCGATATCATCAAGCAGCAGCGTGACAGTTTATCATTCCTGGGAATCGCTTCAAGCAAGTAGGATTGGGTAGTGCTGTACTTAAACTACGATCTGTGATCTGCAGATCTTGTGGCTTGATGTTCATACGATGGCCTTTAATGTCTGTTTACAATTTGATAACGCACTTGGTAAAGCACCCTCAGAGAACTCAATCTCTTTCTATGCGCTTTACATTTGCTGCAAAGGAAGCATGATTGAATGGTTAGTAGTAGCATGCTTAATAAACAACCAGAATAACATGGTTAGGGGTGACATGACAGGGTCAGCATGCAAGTATGGTTAGTAGCAGCATGCACAGTGTCAGCACGCATAAGCACATAAAGGCCTACCTCGATCGTTGATGCACATTTATTACTTGATCCTCTGATAACGATATGTATATGCCAGCCGAGGGAACAGTACGAAGGAGAGTTTGCGAGTGGGCTATAGGGTGGGGCTATAGGGTGCCTAGAGGGCTATAGAGTGCCGGCCACAGAAGTTGGGCGAGTTAGAGATATGCCCTTGGAGGCCTTTGTGTATAGGGCGCCTCGTTTGTGCTGAATGCTGTCACCGTTGGGAAAATACATTGCCGTGGACTTTTGTGGCCGTGTTCTCGTCTCCGGAGAGTTACAGCCTCTACGTATTCCTCTTACAGATCTGTGAGCTATTACATGGCTTTGTTACAGTACTTACTCTCTTGTCTGCATCTGAATATGTATGTATAATATATATTATTATAAATAATTTATTTGTGTAGCACCCTAACAGAACTGAATCTCTATTCAGCCGCTTTACTTTTGCCACGGGGCTCGAGCTCACGACGTCGGTCAGACCTTGGTCGGGGCAAGCACCTTAATAAATAATAATGCACTTGATAAAGTGCCCTGAGAGAACTCAATCTCTCTCTAGGCACTTTACATTTGCTGCAAAGGGAAATGCAATTGAATGGTGACCTTAATTACTGGGCCAAGATGGACTCGCTGCTTTCGGAATTCCCACCCCCCCCCCCGATGAATTAAAGTGGTAAACTAAGCCATGCGATATCCTAGAAGGCCTTTACAAAACTTGTAATCATTGTGGGCTATGATGCGATGCGAATGTTTATCTAGACTGCCCATCAGCCTAACAGTATTTTGATTTTGCATCTGAAGGTGAAGGGAAGCTTACCAATATAAGTACTGGTGACCCGTTCGTTTTCACTAACCAGAGAGACTACGACACTTTGGGAAAGGTAAGCTTGTGTCATGCCGATGCACAAATTGTGTTCACGGCCCCCGTTACTCGATGCTCATTGCTGCTACCAGTCCTGCTTGTTGCTGAGTCGTGCCACCGTTATTGCTTGCAGCAATTGCAGTGAACCGAATGCATACTGTTAGTTTTCAAAGTAGATGCTACCTGCTGCTGACAGGCGACCAGTCTCCGTGTTTTTGCTACTAAGAGCATGGCAGGTGCTGCGATGTTGTGTGCTGACGTACTGGGCAGATCTGTGAAGTGTGGTCGCACAGCACTTTCTCAGCCTACTCATTCCTGCTTTTCTAGTTGCTTTGCTGCATCCGCTTAGTAGCAACTGTCAACTTTCATAACCACCGCGCCTTGCCATCTGATTGCCATAGTGAATTTTGTGACCATTTTAATATAGTTTTATATTCTTAATGTGCTGCTTCAATCTGCAGAGCCCTCTAATAGTTAAGAAGTGTTGTCAGTGCATTTTCGAGCACGAACAGTGCCGAGCACAATTTTTGCCTTGTGTGAGGCTTCAGTTTGTCTGCTCCTTGCCCCTCACAAATCCGGAATGTGCTTTATTATGCACTGCCAGTGCACTGCATCACTCATCTGTCATCACTCACGTTTCAGGCGGTAGACCAACACATATACGAGCTTCTTGTTTCAGAGTGCAAACTCACAAAGATGTTGCTGAACGTAAGTATCGACACTCCCGCATGCCGGCTTGTCGGTACAAAAAATGTATGCTGCAAAGGCTGTCTTCGTGCCCCAGTTGAATGCATTCTTACTAAAAACCAAATTTATGAAACAACTACCGTGGTGTATGATGAGCCCATTGCAAGCTCCCTTTTCATTCATCTGGAAGCACTAAAGCAAAGAGAAAACTAGAAAACACTTTGCCCCATGTATAGATCTCGCGTCTGAAATGCCTGCCACGCAAGGTCATTGCTCAAAGTCTCGCCCTGCCTAGTACAGTTTCTCTTGGTCGTCACCCTTCCCATGGTCTGCCGTGCATGTCTTCAGTGATGCATTTTCTTTTTTTTATTAATTGTTGCCGTAAGAGATTCCCTGGACCTAGTGTCTTCTGCACTTTACCAAGCTCACCGGTCAATGTCAGCAGAGCATTCTGGTAACTATCCCGCGCAACTGGCTCCTTGCAGGTTTTCCTTGGATTGGGCTTTCCGGTCAGCAGGTTCTACCCATCATGATCTCGTCGCTCACTTTTAGGCTCCTCCATTCTCTTGCTTCGGCCTATCTAACTACACTACTTCTCTATCAGGCTCGGCAACATACCACCCGTTCTTCTGACTCCAGTCGTTTAGCTGCTGGTGCCTCGATCAAACCTCCAATCCTTCGGAGACCGTGCCCGTAGTACGTATGCTTCCAAAGCATGTACTCCACTCCCGACTGACGTCACGACATCTCCTGGCTTGGTGTGACATTAACAAAGTAGCTAAAAACCAGCCTGTTCCTCACAGCTTATGCTGGGCTGTATAGTTGTCCTTTTTGTGCTTTCATATTCATGCTGACACCGTGCATGTTATCACTGTCAAATTGACATGCTTCATTTACATAGTTATTAGAAAGAGATCTAGCTCTCAAAGTGTGATATATAAATGGCTTGTTATTATCATTATTATCATCTGTCCTGATATCGGCTTCCGGTTGAGCTTGTGCAGCTCATTGTTAGCCATCCAAGCTTTGTTTTCTGGAATGGCAAAGGGCAATCTGTAGCTACCTGTCCTGTGTGTTTCTATATTATTAGCCATTAGCATAATCTCTTCAGAGCTGAAGAATGTCCCTTCTTTAGCCACCCCTTAATGCTAACGGCGTATTGATCTGCAAGTATCTAATCCGACACAACGCAGAGCTGTCGATGTTCTAGATTGCTGCACTTGAACACAACCGAGCGTTCTGTCGGAGTTGTTGGGCAATGGCCATACCTTCTGCTTGTCTTGATGACTTATCACCCCATGAGTTGTTAGGTTTTGTATTGCTAGTAGATGTTGCCAGAACAATGTCGTCTTGTATAGTGCCATGGGATCTGGTCTTAGTTCTTTCTGTCTTGTTCATCCAAGTCAATATCGGCCGAGCCAACATCAAGCTGGTCGCTGTCAGCAGTGCTACTCTGTTGCCACCTCTGGCATGCATTTGCAATTAGGTGGCATACCATTGTCACTCATCCTATAATATATGTGGCCAGATCGTTGTTCTTATACCACAACAACATAAAAAGTTAAAGGTAAAAGCGCGGAACTCACAACCGACCTGCATCACTACATCTCCTGACTTAAAATACTGCTCCAATAAAGTGGGGGGTGTTTTAAGGTAAGATGACTCAGCAGCTGCATTTATATAGCAGAAGTAGCAGTGTAGCTATAAAAAATGCAAGCTGATTTAGCAGCCTCTTTTGTATAGCGACAGAAGAGCCTTTACGGCTATCGCCCAGGCTTGCAGTGGCAATAAAGGATCGCCCACTGGAGGCTTCGAGCCCACGACCTCGGGACCGAGGTCGTGAAAAGCCACCGCCTTACCTAGTGTGCCACCACAGCTGTGGGCGATGCAGAATTGCTTCATGCAGGATTCGAATATATGGCCTGGATTTTGCAGTACGAGCACCACATCCTGCCGCTAAGAATCATGTGCACAGTATTAATTGTTGTGGCAACTGCTAGATCGCCCATGCAATGAATGGTTCATTAATGTTTTATTGCAGCCACATTGTTTTATTGTTGTTTTTGGAGGTCTTTATTTCTGCGGGGATCTAGTGCTTCGTCATTGCAACGAGAAGTTGACCACTTGGCATATATTTGGGCATAGGTTTTGTGAATGTGAAATGTAATGTAATGTAATTTATCGCCATCTGAAACCCCACAAAGCCAGAAAGACTATGTGGGTTTTACAGAGAAGAGTTGTATATAGCACACTCACAGCCTAAGCGGCTTCCGGTATGCATTCGGTTGCCAACACACTTCATCTCACACAACAAAGAGAAAGTGGGAAGCATAGCAGAGTCAGGAGATTAATTGAGGTAGTGAGTAGCATGAAAGTAGCTGCTCAGGATCGCCGAAGAGGATGAGCCATAGTCGGCAGCAGGAGAGTGGTTGTCGTTGTGTAAGAATCATAATAATAATAATAATAATAATTCACTTGATAAAGCGCCCTCAGAGAACTTAATCTCTCTCTAGGCGCTTTACATTTGCTGTAAAGTGAAATGCAATTGAATGGTAAGTAAAATCATGCTTGAAAAAACAAACGAAATGAATAATATGGTTAAGGGTGACATGCACAGGGTCAGCATGCAAATGTGGTTAGTGGCAGCATGCACAGTGTCAGCACGCATAAGCACATCAAGGACGAATCACAGGGACCCACTAAATGCTGTCCTAAATAGGTGTGTTATCATGGAAGCGAGTTCCAGTCTAGGACCTGCAGAGCAAAAGCTTCTTTCGTCAACGGTGTTTAAGCGCAGGAATGGAACAGTTTATTGTTCATACAGGACCTGAGGGCACGAGAAGACTGAAACTGTTGCAGTAGTTCAGCTAGGTACGGAGTAGCCAAGCCGTGGCGGGTCTTGTGGGTCAGCATAAGAACTTTGCTCTGTATTCGTTGATCAACCAGCAGCTCTCCTAGCTCTTTTAGCAAAGGAGACACTTGGTCAAACCTCTGGGACTTGAAAACTAGCCTTGCAGCCATATTCATAGCCAGCTGCAGTGGCCTAGTTGGTTTTTTGGTAGCCCAGCCAAAAGAAAATTACAACAATCAAGCCGATTTGCACCTTTATATGCCAAAGGTTTATGAATTAATAATCCTTCTGGCTGACTCGTGTGGGTCCCACGAATAACGGTGATACATTTTGATATATAAATTATAGCTGATTTAACACCCACATTTGTATAGCAGCAGAAGAGCCCTAACGGCTATCACCATCGCTTGCAGTTGGCAATAAAGGATCGCCCACTGTAGGATTTGAACACAAGACCTCGGTCGTGAAGAGGAAGCACCCTTACCTTCTGGGCTATTACGGCCCATTATGAAGATAGGCCTAGCAATCCGTTTCTTCGATTTATCTACTATTTCCACAATAAACGTCAGAAAACTACGGTTTGATTTCAAATTATACAGAGTATTGTTACAGTTTTACCCACCAAATTTCGTGCAATTGTGCTTGCGAATTCTCTTGCTATGGCCTCCAATGGCCATCCAGCTTCTCAAAATATTAATTTTTTCATACAGCTGCTATTGCAACGATAGGCTTCACTCAGCTGCAGTTTTCAATCCACGTTATACAAAACAGTGTCCTGGGTTAAAACACGAAATTTCATGAGAGATTGTACCTTAACGTTCTTATGCAATAGCCATCAATGGCCCGGCCCAACGAGCATAGCTAGATTGTCGGACTGTGAAACAGCTGCTATTTCTACAATACGCATCGAAAAACTGTATTTTGAGCAAAGTTTATAGACAACAATGTTTTGAGTTTACCCCACACAATTTCGTGCGATTGCTCATCTGAAAGCACATGCAATGGCCTCCAATCGCCTGGCTCGAAGTGCAATTTCGAACTGCGATACAGCTGCTATTTCCATAATAACCGTCGTGCAACTGCAGTTTTGATTTCACATAATGGAAAACAGTATTCCAGGTTTGCTTTTCATGTTGTTTATCAATCATGATATTTTTACTCACCATTCTATCAGGTTTCTTTAGCAGCAAATATAAAGCGCCTAGAAAGAGGTTGAGTTCTCTGAGGGTGCTTTATCAACTGTATCATTATTATTATTATTTCCAACCGAATTTCATGGCGTGGCACATTGACATTCTTATGCTATCGCCTCCAATGGCTCCAGCCAACCAGCCTCTCAGCATAATCAAGCTGCGATGCAGCTGCCATTTCCACGATAATAGGCATTGCACAACTATGGTTTTGATTCCACATTGTGAATAGTCCACATGTTCAGCAAGTCTTTTGCAGTTGTGATCGATGCCTGTAGCCATGAACATTTATTCTCCAGCACTTACCAAAGGCGGGCAGGGGAGGGGCATGAGGGGGTCGGTATTGAAAAAGTGCATACGATTAATTGTGAGTGCAACGCCAACACAATGTGAGCAGGAACTGGCTGCTTGCCTCTAACGTCACTTTCTCGCTCGTTGCTTTTCTTTCGCCTTTGGTTAATGCGATTACAACGGTGTGGCATTTAGTAAGACTATAATGATATCGAATGCTGCTCTGATCGAAATGCAACGCGTTGAATGCAGGTGGCTATGAATGCAGCAGCAGGTGTATCCAATTCAAACTGGGCGTTTTTGCTTAGTTGTAGCGTGCAGGTTCCTGGGCAATGAAAACAAACAGGTTCAAGTATGTAGTATGTACTTAGTTGTCTTTTTTGCTTAGGGTATAGGATTTTGGGTTTAGTATTTAATGATTGTATGCATTGGGGTCTACGGTTTGTAATTTCCTGGTTAGATTTTGATTTTTGGGTTTGAGTCTTTTTTGGATTTAGACTTTAGGTATTGGGGTATACGGTTTAGTATTTCGGTATTAGAGAGAAACTCTAGGTGGAAAAGATAACTGAAAGCATGTTTATTTAACTAAAATGTAAACATACGTTGGTGACTATGTTGAACAGCCTGATATGAGCACTGTGCCCGTAGCAGATCTGACATTGCTGTATGAACAAACAACGCCGTAATAGCTGTTCGACCGATCCAGGGGTCATATCAGTCATACGTCAATCTCTGCAGCCCTTCCAGTCGCCTCTCTCTCGGGAATGATTGTAGTTTGACCTACTCGTTTCCTTAATTCTTTATATGCCTCTGGTCGTGAGTGCTTCAACTGCCACAACTAATTGCCTTAGCTGAGAGTCATAGTCTTCGTCGTGCCTAAGTATATGCTGGCCAGCATGCCAACCGGCTTTTCATGGATTCGAGTAATCTTGACGTGTCTACCGAGTCAGGTGGCAGCTGTTCATGGAGCTGTGGGCTTTTATGTCTGTGGCCTGTCGACCCTGCTAAATTTAAAATGGTTTGCTGATTCAACAGGCTCATATATATATATATATATATATATGTGTGTGTGTGTGTGTGTGTGTTTGTGTGTGTGTGTGTATATATATGTGTGTGTATATATATATGTGTGTGTGTGTATATATATATATATATATATATATATATATATATATATATATATATATATATATATACACTCACCCGCAAAAGTATTTACAACGTCCATTAGACTTCGTATACTTAGTAACTATTCACTCTCGGAGCTCCCCCCACCGGTGTGGGCCGGCTTTTACACCAAACTTTTTTTTTACATAAAAAATGGACCCAATGTTGATGGCTATGTCTACGATAGCTGTTATAAACAAAAACGCCCCGGACGCCCGGAATGATATATTACCTTGAAAAATAGCAGAACTTGAGTTTTGACTTGCAGTTCAATTATCCTACTCGCAGTCCAAACGGCTAAAAAAAATGCATTCACTAGTGTGCAGTAAAGGATTTGTTTTGCACTTCCTATCAGCAGCACTCGTGTGGAACTGCTCCTACGGTGTTTATCTACCATGGGAAAGACAAATGAGCTAAATAGTGAATCGAAAGCCAAATCGTTGCTTATCAAAAGATGGGTCTTAGCAACGTAAAGGTGACACGGAAGCTTGGTTTAAGTCTGAGGGATCGGTCAGGTATAACATGAAGTATTTTCAGTGCCGTAGAGTGGATGCCCTTACCACTCTCCGACCGCCTATGTTTGACGACAAAAAAAGATGACCGTCTGCTAAAATGGCTGCACTGGGTCGAAGGAAAGAACCGCTTCGAGCTCTCTCTCTCTCCAAGACCTTAGAAGAGGCCACCGGGGAGGCTGCATGTGTTGATATGCTTCGTGAGAGGCTTACGGAGCACGGCATTTACAGAAGAGTTTGTAAACGCTAGCCCCTTATTAATGAATGACAACGAAATTTCCGTCTGTAGTGGGCCCGAAAACACCCGAACTTTACAGCTGCCGACTGGAGCAGTATAGGGACCGATGAAAGTAACTTCGCGGTCCACGGAGATGGCAATTGGAGGACTTTGGTCAATCGAAGAAAAGGCGAACTGTACCACCGGACTGCTTACAATTTACGCTCAAGTAATGAGGTGGAAGTGTGATTGTTTGGTCTTGTTTTTCGGCTTTCGACCTAGGAACTCGACACTGAATCAATGAGATTATGGACAGAAACGTGTTCGTAGACATCGTCGAAAATGTTGGTATGCCAAAGCTCTTGTGGGGGAGGACTACTTTTGGCAAATGGATTATGATCCCAAGCATTCTGAAAGTGCAATGATGCAATTCTTTGCCGATTCAGGTGTCCGAGTCCTTAGTTGGCCAAGCCAATTTCCCAATCCATTGAGCATCTATGGGACAGGTTGGTTTGCTCACTTAGAGCTGAGAACGGCTTTTTTCGTCTTTCCCCGAGCAGCTTTTTGGTCGGTTTAAGCATCTGTGGCCTTGCATTACTCCGAATGTTTGCCGAAAGCTGACTGAGTCAGTGCCCTGGCGAATACATGAAGTCGTAAAGAATAGGGGTGGTCCGACCTCCTATTGATGTGAGTACCCATTATTGCATGTATTACCGTAGTTCTGATAATAGAGCATATTAAAATTCCGAGTGATGTTTTCACTGCTGTTCGACGAAGAGCGAGTCAATCAACTGACGGGATAGCGGCTTGGTTATTCACCCTCGTAAAAACATTTGCATTTTAATATATATACATATTTATTTCTTTTTTATTTATTATCGAGAAAAATAGTTTTAATTAGTATATATACATAAGCCGGCGGTACTCTGTCCTGCCGGGGTCGAGCTTGCTACCCGGGCCTCCCGGTTCAGGAACTGAGACCACACGGCTTCCGAGCCGGTAATGGAGTCGGAGGCGCAGTGCCGCCTTAAAGCCGTCCTTTCCGAGCATATATATATATATATATATATATATATATATATATATATATATATATATATATATATATAGATAGATAGATAGATAGATAGATAGATAGATAGATAGATAGATAGATAGATAGATAGATAGATAGATAGATAGATAGATAGATAGATAGATAGATAGATAGATAGATATATAGATATATATATATAGATAGATAGATATATATATATATATATATATATATATATATATATATATATATATATATATATATATATATGAGAGAGAGAGAGAGAGAGAGAGAGAGAGTCCCTGCTGCTAGCCATCACCATCGTTTACAGCTGGCAATAAAGGATTTCTTCCACTGGAGCACTCGAACTCACACCCTTGGTCACGAAGACGGGAGCACACCATGCCCCTGGGCTAAGACCCAGGTCTGCTCTGTTGTTGCTTGTTGTTGTTGCTTCAGCTGGCGATGGTTTCTCTCCAGCTGTTGCAGCTGGCAGTTTGTGCTCTGCTGCAGCTGGAGATTGCTACTTGGCTGCTAGCGATTGCTGCTTTGATGCAGCTGGTGATTGGTGCTCTGCTACTGACAATTGCTGCTGCTGCTACAGCAGCTGGCGACTGCTGCTCTGCTGCCTCTGGATATTGCTCGCGCTGCAGTTGTATGTATGCACAACAAATAGCCCTTTGTCAGACCTTTTTTGTCTGCTTGCTGTTGCTCTGGCTAATCCTGTTCTCAACTTTACCCAGAACCAACAATCCGGTGGAACTGGATATTTCTTTGCATCTGCTGGCATTGAGGAGATCCATGGGAAGCTGCTCGTTTTGATTCATGGATCAGGTAAAGTGAGAGCCGGTCAGTGGTCACGACGGTAAGTGGCACAGTACAGAATCCATTGTAGAGTATGAATGCCTGTCGATTGTGACCGGCTACGTAAAACTGCTGAATACAATCATGGTGCCAGCAAGTGCCTCTAGGGTACAACCCAAGTAGTTAAGGCTAGCTGATTTAGCAGCCTCAAATATAGCAGCAGAAGAGTCGTAGCAGCTATCACCCTGCTTGCAAAGGACAATAAAGGATTGCCTGCTGCAGGACCCAGGCCCCTTCTGGATCGTGAAGTAGGAATAGTTTACCCCTTGACTAAGGCAGAAAACTTGCAAGCTTGAATGCAATTGCTGTGGCTGAGCCAGTGTGGTCTGGCTAGTAGTTCAAAGAACCAAAAATTGAATTTTTAGAAACGATGCTTTACGTGCAGGTATATGACCTAGAGATTTATTTATTTATTTATAATTCATTTGTATATTGTCCTAAGAGAACTGAATTCAGGTGCTTCACATATGCTACATGGCTCGAGCCCACGACCTCGGTCATCAAATGTCGTCAGCTTGACTTGGTCGTTAAAGGCAGGCACCTTAACCATTGGGCTAAGCAGATAGACTAAAAACTTAATTCATTTGTATAGTGCCATAAGAGAACTTAATCTCTATTAAAGCGCTTAACATATGCCGTGGGGCTCGAGCCCGCTACCCCGGTCAGACCTTGGTTCGGGCGAGCACCTTAACCACTGGGCCAAACGATTAACAAGGTAGTACAACTGTTCGACTGCATTAAGTAGGTTTGCAGAAAAAGCTGCTCTACAACAAATGGATGCAGAGCAAAATGATTGCTGTTTTAGGCAAGGCTATAATATTCAGCTTCCGTTTACTGTATCGACCTTTTTTCATCATGCTCAGCCCGTATTAGTAGTAGACAATTTGGTTCGTGGTCACGGAATGTTTCCTGAAGCTGATTTTACACTGTCCTCTTTACCGGCTCCGACTTTCCTTCTAGTTAGGGCGTTTTCGCTACCCCCGGAAGAATTGATTGCAGACTTTATCTCGCCCGGACCACTTGGTCTGTTGAGGAAGGCTGGATATGAAAGAGGATTTTTGGAGAGCCGCCAGGTCAATACCAGCAGACACTGGGTTTGCCACTGTAGTCGTTGTAGCCGAGTGTGGGGGGATAAGGAATATAAGAAACCTTAATCATATAAGAAAAGTTATTTGGGAAAGTGTACGGTGCTAAGTAATGTGTGCCATCAACGTGGTATCGGTGCATTCCATATGCCGACGTGCGGCGTGTTCTTCTTTGTAGAAGTGGGTGAAGTTGTGGCTGCAACGCATAGCATAAACATACTGTAAACATGGACTTGCCCTAAGCGCCTCGTTACAACTCGAGCGTGCCATTGTTGTTTTGATTGTGAGGGTATACGAGACACGCCCCCAGGATTTTCATTGGTCATCTGGTACAACACTTAATGTAGAAGCAACCTCTCCTTCTCGATAGTCGGCCGATTTGGATCGAGCCCCAAGATCTAGTGACTTCAGGAGCCCAAACCAGGGGGAAGTCGGTGCCGACTTAGGAGGAAAGTCAGTAGTACAGGTGCAGCTTTAGTGTGGCATTAGCTGGGCCTGGTCTTGGACTGTCTTCGTGGAGAAGCCTTAGTTATCTGGGCCCACTATTCATTTGCCGGCTGAACGTGCAGGTCCAGTGCCCACGGATACCGTGTGTGCCGCACTCACTCACTCACACGCACACTCACACGCGCACACACACACACACACACACACACACGCGCGCGCACACACACGCGCGCACACACACAGTCTTACCGAATGGGAGCCATAGAGGGGGCCCTTACGTCTGAACTGGTGGGGCATACTTGGGCTGCTTGCTGCCTGGACTTGCCCGATCAACCCTCGTGTGATTAGCTGCCTTGATTATATTTGTATATCCATTGAGCAGTGCAGACATTCGCTGGTAAGCTGCTGGCTACGAGAGACGTAACTGCTGCTTCCGTATAGCGAGTTGCATAGCTTATTGGTTTTTCAACCCATATTTAGAGAGTGTGTGAACCCTTATTCGAAGCCTGTCACTCAGTAGAGCCATAACACACGAATCACCCCTAGAAAAGCACTTGAAGCTGGTAGAACTTGCCCTAGTTATTTAGATGTATAGGTTCTGTAATGTTTCAGCCGTGTGCATTGAGACGCATCGTCAGTTGTACCCAGTGGTGCCTTGAATAGTATTGGTCAGAACCACCAGTAACCGGCGAGGTGAGAAAGTGGCAGACTTTACAAAGCAACAACTCCGCGAGCCACGAAAACATGCTGCAACCTTAATACAGTGCTGACCCCCCCCCCCGAAAAAAAGTGATCAAAATGAACTTAAAACAAACAGTTGTACATTATAAATGCCAAACAAATACCGCAATCTGTGAGTAACATGAGGAAACGATATAAGTTGCAAATTTTCAATTTTGACACCATGGTTACCCAACTAGAAGAGCTTCAATTTAACCAGGTTCCGAAATTAAGGTATGTGTTTAGTTTATTCTCTCTCTCTCTCTCTCTCTCTCTCTCTCTCTCTCTCTCTCTCTCTCTCTCTCTCTCTCTCTCTCTCTCTCTCGTCAAGTTTGTGTTACTAGAAAAATTTAATGTTTTGTCGAGCAACAATTTTTCGTTTAGCTAGGAATGGATCTCGATCAAAAAAGCACCAAGCATGCCGAACACATGCGAAACTATTGCTGGCGGTAACGTGAGAGACGAACAGTGGAGGAAGCCGATAAGCCTGAACTTAAGAAACTTGATTTTGGTGCCACTTCCTTTAAATGCAGTAACAATAATATAGTGTAGAGGAAGGTAATGAGTCGTGCTTTGGAAGTTCAACGAGCATTTGACTTCCATTGAATGCAGTGACAACGACAAAACCAAAGAAGAAGAAGCCAATGAGCATCGAGCTGTAGAAGCTCAACGAAAACGAGATTTCCATCAAATGCAGCCGAAATAAGAGACTGGGGAAGAAACCAAGGACAAGTCACTTTCGACGTGCAACGAATACGTGACCGCCATCGACGCTCTGGGAAATTCCAAATTTTCCTTCACAACAACTTCGATGAGAAAAAAGTATAGAAAGGCAATTGTTGAGGAATTTTGAAGAAAATATTATTGGATTTTTATGGGTTAAACTTGTTTAGCCTTAAGTTTGCATTAAAAATAAATGTTTAACCAGTTTTAACCGTTGACTTTAGACGAGACTTTCTTTCAAGCTTGCCTTAAATCAATGTATGACATCCCCGAATATCACCCAACTAAAAAGATTATCTTTTGTTCTCTCATTCAGTGCAGTTGCTGGTCCCAGCATGCTGCTGTGAGGTTGTGCGACATGTATGTAAATCTGTCTCCTCATTCAGATTCATTTATATGTGTGCTATGTTTTTAAGAGCCGCTTGCAGACATGTTACAAGTTCACAATAAGGAGCCACCATATCATCCAACTATCGCTACTAGTTTTTCGGTATCTATATGGGGCTACTAGATCGATAGGTGCTAAGTCACCCTCTTCTTCAAACGGGCTGTAATTGTAAAGCTCCATATTGTTCTTGCCCTATGCTGCATAACTTTGGATCTGAGTGAGAGCATGTCTGCTGTTGTGCATGCTGGCAGTGTCTTTGCTCGACGGGCAGGTGGCTTTCAGCCCCGGCGATTCCTCTTGCATGCTGACCCTGTACACGTCACCCTTAACCATATTATTCTTGTTGTTTATTAAGCATGCTACTACTAACCATTCGATCGTGCTTCCTTTGCAGCAAATGTAAAGTGCCTAGGAAGAGATTGAGTTCTCTGAGGGTGCTATATCAAATGCATTATTATTATTATCAGCTTACTTAAAAGCCTTATTTAAAAAGCGGCAGAAGAGCCTTATTGGCTATCACCACCCCTTGCATTTGGCAATAAAGGATCGCCCACTGCTATATTCGAACCCATGACTTCGGTTGTGAAGAGCAAGCACCTTACCTCGTAGTTTATCACGGCCTATAATGAGGATTGGCCTAGCAATCCGACTCTGCATATGATGCAATTGCTTAATGGGCTTTTTGAGACTAATGATGTTTAAAATATTGCACTTACGATATCTGTCAGTCACATATGCACAAGTTACTGTAGCTGATGTTATAGAATAATAATAATAATAATAGTAATAGGTCGTTTGTGTAGCATCCCAAAAGATCTTTATCCGGGTGCTTCATATCTTGCTGGAAGTGAATCAATACCCGTGGGGTTAGTGACATGCACGGTACCAAACATGCAACAACCAATATATATCATGATGAGGCCATCTTGCTAATGCAAACGTAACGACACTTATGGCTACCGGTTAGCAAGACCTAAGGCTAATAACATGCACTGAATCATGCACAGGTATGCACGCAAAGAATGTCGGGAAAAAAAGGAAGTTCACCGTGACGAAGAGAACGCTAGCTGCAGACAAGTACGTGTGAATGGCTAGAATAAAAGGAATTGCAATAATCTAGTCGCCATATCAGAAACGCAGTAACTAGTTTGGCTGTCGTATGGACTAGTTTGGCTGACATACTTTTATCTATGCAGGCCCTAATTTCGCCGGCGTTACTTAGCTGTACGTTGGCCGAATAGACGGTTGAGGAAATATGCTTATCTAATGATAAGTCAATTTGGAATAGTATGCCTAAATTTCGAACAGATATCGTGGTAGCGATGCTATAGGAACAAATCTGGGGGCATCCCTTTGGTTAGTCGTAGTGTACCTTCAAAGCACATCTTCAGAATCTGTCTCCGTCGGAGGCCACCGGGCCTTAAGCAAAATGGTCCCGTTGTGCTATTTTGATCGGCAGAGCTAAAGAATTGTCTCTTCACCTAGAAAAGTCGCGGTCGTGATCTGCTATAATCCCGAAGACTGGTGAAATTGTTTGGTCTCTATAGATTATTATCCTTATCATCGTTAAGCCTCGAGAATATGTTAGCTTTGCTAGCGCGAATGTCTGGGATGCAGGCATCAAATGCGTTGGATGAAGAGCAAGGCTTTGAAGAGACGAAGGATAGATTGAGTCGGAAGTCAGCAGTGTAGAAATTAAAACCAAAATTGTGCTTGGCGATGACATTGGCCTGATGGAGAATATAGATAGTGAAGAGAAGGGGACCTGAGACCGGGCCCTTGGATACCCCATTCTCCAAGATCCTCCTTATACGACCGACAGCAGCATATATCTACACTCTGAAACCTCTCTCATTGAGGTAGAACCTAACCCGTGCTGCCTTGGCGTGTGCAGAGGTGCTCCAGAAGGATCATCTCATGACCGATAGTGTCAAATGCAGCTGATAGGTACAGGAGTTTCAAGCAAAGAGGCTCTTCCCTGATCGACTGTTCAAAAAGTCACCGGAAACTGCCGAGCAAAGCAATTAGAGCAGTTTCCGTACATGGTTCGCCCTAAATTCTTATTGAAACCTGCTAGTGAGACGTGATGAATTGGTGCAATCACTTAGTTGCTGGTCTGTCACTTGTTCGAGTGGTTTGGCTAGAGATGGCAGATGGGAGACTGAACGAAATTTGCTCAATGAGTTGTCTGATAATTGCCGTTTTCAGAAGAGTAAGGACTTCACCGGTGGCTAGAAATGTATTGATAATATCTGTTACGGTGGGCAGCAACTGGTCTATGCACCTCACAAGGAGAGCTGCTGGGACAGGACTGTGTATGGACTAGCTGTCTATACAGCTTGGAAGATAAGTTTAGCAACGAGTTCGGTGGAGGCAGGCATGAAGAAGAGAAGGTGAGAGATGAAGAGTAGGGTAAGGATGGGTTGCATTCCTTCCGGGTCATCAGTGAGGGAATAGTTCAAAGTCCATTCTATCTGACCTATGAAGAATTTGGAGCCATGCTTGCAACGTCCCCATTCGGATCACGAAATGATGTGCTTGCTTTGGAGCGGTTAAAAGGATAATCTACAGTGGACAACCTACATCGTTGGGTTATTTATCTGTGGCTCTGTACTTCTGTGTAAAATTTGGACTTAGCCTTAGCCCTAATGGATTGGTGTGACCTGAAATATTCTTCAAATGCTTAGCAGTGGACTGTGAGTCCCTACTTGGTGGCCTTCTGGAGTCTACTTGTAGAATTTCTTGTTATTTTTATGTCTGCCATAAACCAAAGGGCATCTCGTGGGACGGATCTGTCTTCTAGTCGGAAGGGAAAACTCTTCAATAATGACGACTAGCATGGATTGTGAGTGGGGGCCATGTACCAGGGTAGAAGATGCAAGTCGGCTGCGGACAGGATTAATTTTAAGGGACTGTGCTTTCTTACTCTCGTCTACTTTTGGATGTCGAAAGAGAAATGCTTTCCGTGGAGAACGAAATTAACATGCGATCGTGCGTCCCAAAGGGGTGACGATGGGGCATAATCGCGGGAGAAAATCTGATCAGTGATGTATCCTTTTATACGCGAAGGGGCTTAGATGCGAGCAAAGAGACTGAAGGACTTAGTGAAAGCATGCATCGGATCAGATGGATTCTTAAAGGGAATATAAAAATCACCTGGCACCAGACGATTCCTAACAAGACTAGAGAGAAATTCAGAAAAGTCAGAGCTTTAGCTGGGATTACTGCCTAGTGGACGATGAACTCCTGCTAGGGTCGGCAGCTTACCATGAGCTGTACAGAGCATGAAATGGAAAGAGATGCTGGAAAACATGGCTACTCGGCCTCCATTTTTCAGCGACTTTTGAATATGAAAAAAGAGAAACTTTCTAGGGTGGCATAGGTTATAACCGAACAGTTCGACGTCAGCCGTATTTCAGTAACCGCGAAAATATCAAGAATGTCGTCGAATATTAAGCTGCCAATAACTAGCTGTTTATGGCACAAAAAGCAAGAATTCCAGAGGCACGAGGAATAAGTGGTCACTAAGGCTGGCATCGGTTGTATTGCTGGTCAATGGTGGAGAAATTTGGCAACAGTTCTAACGGAGGATGTAGGTAGTGGTCAGTCAAATTGGCCATCGTAGTAGCAGGAGAACGTATGTTGCGGTTAGTAACAACGTTAAAGATATTAGTTTGGGGCAGGCAACCCCATCTATTATACCGGCGTGTTCTAAATGCAGTCCGTAACTCGTGAAGCATAGCAGAAACATGCACTCGGCATGATGTAGAAATCACTAAAAAAAAAAAGCTCGAAACGAAAACCGCTCCAGAAATTAACCGACGTTCTATCGCAAGAGGATCATGGCCCAGCAGCATCTTACACGTCAGGGATGTGCACTTGTGGGTGAATGCCTCTACGAGAGGGAGCTAGCCGTCATCGTGATGTGCTGTGTCCGCTCAGTCAGATGTACCATTAATCAATTCCTACTGCTTTTTAGACTTATAATAAATCATTCCCTCAATGCCGGAAGCCAGTTGCCTTATATCCAACGTGGGCGTGCGCATGGATGGGCTGTCATTGTGATGAACACTAATCAAAACAGAGACGACGAAGGCCGTGCGATTCAGGTGAGTGACACACAGAATAAGCCCGTGCACAGGCTGTGTACTGTTCATGGCACTATATGACCTGCTCCAAGCGCATTGCACTGTCATTGGGCATTGAGCAACGTCGTGCTTCTTCTAAATAGATGAAATAGCGTGTATTTTGCCATACACTCTTGCCTACACGGCGACAAGAGTGAACTCAAAACTAATCGCTTTGCTTTCTCTCTCTCTCTCTCTCTCTCTCTCTCTCTCTCTCTCTCTCTCTCTCTCTCTCTCTCTCTCTCTCTCTCTCTCTCTCTCTCGATAGGTCGACCGCAGAAAATGCATTGCCTCCTTGTGCTGCAATTCATGGTAGCTACAGTGAATGCTCATGCAACTATTGTGGTCGATGTAGGTACGCTACGCTACAGTAGGCGATGCCCAGTTGAGGAGTGCCAAATTCTAAGTCGTGCTAGATGTTGGTCGAACATTGTGATGCTTAAGGCAGGCAAGATGCTGTCACAGCAGCAACCAACAGCCCCTTTGGTGTTCGGTGACTCGATTACTGAGAGTTCATCCACCTTGGCATGTCGCATCTATTCCGTCTTGTCATTGCAATGAGTCGTCGAAACTCTTGCAGCAGCAGCAGCTCGTGTCGCAGCTTGTCGACCTGGGGGCTTTCTTTGCAGGGCAGCAGCGCACCTGAAGATCACGCAATCACGGTTTGGCGTACAGCGATCGAGAGGTGCCCAGCGACCGACATAGCCGTCGTTGCGCACAGCTACGGGGGTGTTGTCACCCTTGCCTTAATCGAAGCATTTAGGACGGATTTCGAGCGGCGCGTGCGTGCCATCGCCTTCACCGATTCGGCTCACTCACGGCATCAGCTGTCCGATCGCACTGGCTCGTACCTGAGCAAGGTTAGGGCAGCGGCGCTCTGTGATCCTGGAGCAGCTGTGGTGCCCTAGCTAGGCTCTACCTGGCTGTGCTGAGGCGTTGGTGCAATGGTTGCGTTAGCGAATGTTCATCTGATGGGATTGGCAATCCTGACCGGTCATGATGGCCGCTTGCATCTGCCTGCCTGTGCTGTCCTGTGGCTGCTTGAAGAATGACCGATGGCCCTACTCATTCTTGCTTGGCTCTGGTCGCTATGGCTTGATTTTGTAGGTGGGTAAGAACTGGGTGAGGTCAGATAAGCCTCTCAACGTGCCGATGAACGGTGGGTCGTACACTGGCGATTGTGAACGTGTCTCTGCCGGCACAGTACACCACGAGGAAACGTCGTGGAAAAGTTTTGATGCTGTTTTTGCATTTTGTTTTAACAAATTTAATAACGGCTTGCTTTAACGTCTTTGCTCAGGCCTCCGGCCATAGAGCAGCAACCGCAACTTAGTGTAAGCATTGGCAATTGTAGTTAACTGCTGTACTACAGCCAACTCAGTAAATAAGATGGCCTGCTGCTATGCCAGCACTAGTTGGCATCCTGAGGCTGGATTGGCTGTGAAGGACTCACTGCAGACCTAGAGGCTCGCTGACCAAATTGATTTAAATTGCACATGCGAAAAGTTGAGTTTGTCCTCCCTGTGTAGGCCTTGCTCCTAGTGCCTGGAGCTTAATCGCTCGTTTGTTGTTTGTAATGCCTACCAATTTGCTGTACTAAAGATATGCACCGAATTCATCGCAACAGCCTGCTGTGCCTTGATCAGTATCTGTGATTTGTCTGTAAAATGTCGATTGGCTACTACTCCCTTACCTAAGTCCTCATCTGCTGCAGTGATAACCTCTAGTTGTTTCTGTAAAGTTGACACCTACTAATGATGTGCCCCGAGTACCCAGCATGCCGCTTCTTTCATCGTGCATTCTTTATCGATTTAATAGTCATTGGGCTAAATATGCACTTTGGAAATATGAGCGTCTAGCTGTTACCTTTGCCAGCCATATTATCCTGCACGAGCCTTCCAGTCTTTAAATAAAATAACAGATCAGTTATTTCGGGCTCTATTTGTACTAGTGCTGCCACGGTCCTCAAGGCTCTTAGAAATATATATTTGCAAAAAGACTGGCACTGCTCTGCAATGGTTCAGGTCCTATCTCAGTGGGAGACTCCAGAGTATTGACGTGAATGGACAAAGATCATCCGAGGTATCTCTGAAATGTGGGGTACCTCAGGGCTCCGTGCTAGGTCCGGTTCTTTTCACGGTTTATACTCTCCCTCTTGCTGATCTGATTGCCAAGCACAATCTAGGCTTTGACTTCCATGGCATCTACACCATCTACATCCATGGCATGGCACTTCCATGCGGATGGCACTCAGTTGCACCTTTGCTTTGATCCCTCCCAGCCTTCGAGCACCTCGAATTCTCTCAACTCCCTTGCTGCATGTATTGATGACATCTACACACGGATGGCAGCAAATTTTCTAAAACTAAACGATGATAAAACTAACTTACTATTTATGGGCAAACCCAGTGTGATTCACAAATTGGAAAGGCTGACGCTCAAAATTGGCTCTGCCAGCATATCTCCCGTGGAATCAGCTCGAAATCTAGGTGTCATGTTCCAAAGTGACCTCTTGTTAGACGACCACATCAGCTCCACAGTCAAGTCTGCCTACTTTCAGCTACATAACTTTGCTAAAATTTTGGACTTGTTTAGATAAGGATGCCACGTCTAGGTTGGTCCATGCATTTGTGACATCCCGTCTTGACTTCTGTGACTCGCTGCTTGCTGGCCTACCGGCATGTGCAATCAGGCGATTACAGCTGGTGCCAAACTCTGCAACTAGGCTTGTCTGTCGCGAGCATCGCAGTTGCCACATCACACCACTTCTTGACGACCTGCACTGGCTACCGTAAAGCAACGGATCGATTTCAAGGTTTGGTCGCTCACTTTTAGGTTACTTCATTCTTTGGCTCCAGCCTATCTCTCAGATCTACTCCCCCAGCAGGCCAAGCATAGTACCACCCGCTTTTCGGAATCCAGCAGTTTACCAATACCTCGTACAAACCTCAAATCCTTTGGAGACCGTGCATTTAGTTCGTATGTTCCCAAAGCCTGGAACTCCCTCCCGACTTGCATCAGAACATCCCCTGACTTGACCACATTTAAAAAGAACTTAAAACACGCCTATTTAGGACAGCATTTAGTGGGTCCCTGTGATTCGTCCTTTGTGTGCTTATGCGTGCTGACACTATGCACGCTGCCACTAACCACATTTGCATGCTGACCCTGTGCATGTCACCCCTAACCATGTTACTCACCATTCAATCGCGTTTCCATTTGCAGCAAATGTAAAGTGCATTTGCAGCAAATGTAAAGCGCCTAGGAAGAGATTGAGATCTCTGAGGGCGCTTTATCAAGTGCATTATTATTATTATTACTATTATTATTAATGTGGACGTGAAATGTTTTGGGATTAAAAATTATTTGGAAATAATGTGAAGTTTATTAAAATGTTTCATGCTCCATCAGCTTCAACTGTCAGGGCCAACTTGACTCACTTGTCGTGTGAAGGTGGAACGAAGAGCAACAGACGTAACGATCGTAGTTGAATCTGCTGGAGCTTTGACTGTGGAACCTACTTCCACAATTCCTATTCAACGACATCTTTTCTCCGGCTGCCAGCTTACTAAAATCCTGTCATGCAGTCCTGGGATGCTACTTTTACTGTGGTATTAACTTCGCTGTGCTACTCACTTTTTGAATTGAAGACTGTTGTCTTCCGTATGCCACCGATGTGCTTCTTAGGATTTTAGTGTGCTGTATGAAAATCGCAAGTGCAACACCCACTTAGTATTTGTGAAAGTGTGTGGAATTACAAGTGTCGTGGTATGAAAGCCTACATCGAATGCTAATTCAGCCCAGCCTATCTTTTACTGAAGCGGTATCTTCAGGCCAGGCACAAATGATGAAGCCCCCCTGCTCCTCACGAGGTCATTCGCAGCACCGGACACTCAGGCTTTCACTTGCCTTTTTCCCTCGCTTTGTGGCTGACGAGCAGGCCAAGCAAACTACGTGCAAGAATTTAAGCTAAGCCCAGAACCCGGGGCAAAGGGGGAGCTATGTGCTTGCAAGCCGAACTACCAGACGTATTCTGCCAATAGGAAGGCCATCGTAGGGAGTGCCACACTGAAAACTAGTGACTCTTTGGCTTGCAGTGGAGATTGGAGTCTAATCCTCAGTGAGCCGTAATGGCTCACTAGGTAAGGCGGTTGCTTTTCACGACCACGGCCCCGAGGTCGTGGGTTCGAATCCTGCGGTGGGCGATCCTCTATCGCTACTGCAAGAGGTGGTGATAGCCGTAAAGGCTCTTCTGTCGCTATAAAAAAGAGCCTGTTTAATCAGCTAGGATTTATTATTTTATTTATCCTTCCGTTCCGAAACTTCCATAATAATGCATTTGAAATGGTGCCTCAGAGAACTCCTCTCTTTCTAAGCACTTTACATTTGCTCCAAAGGAAGCAAGCATACCAGAAAGGCGTTTCCGCTCGTGTACAGAGTCGAGACTCCTTTCAATTCCCTTTTAGCTGGGCTATCGAAAAAAGCCACTAGGTCACTGCAGCTGGCTATGAATATGGCTGCAAGACTAGTTTGAAAATCCCAGAGGTTTGACCAAGTGTCTCCTTTGCTAAAAGAGTTAGGATGGCTGCCGGCTGATTATAGGATACTGAGCAAAGTGCTGACCCACAAGGGCAGCCACGGCTTGGCTCTTTCATAGTTAGCTGAACTGCTGCACCAGTCTCAGCCTCCTCGTGCCCTCAGGTCCTGTCGGAACAATAAGTTATTTGTACTATTCACCCCCCCCCCTTCTTAAAGACCTCTGGCAAAGAAACTTTTAATCTGCACGTCCTAGACTGTGGAACTCGCTTCCACGATTCTTACGCAACAACTACTCTCCTGCTGCCGACTACGGTACATTCTTTCCAGCTGTCCTAAGCTGCTACTTCAATGCTACTCACTACCTCAACTGCTCTCCTGACTCTGCTATGCTTCCCCCTCTCTCTTTGTTGCGTGAGACGAAGTCTGTTGGCTACCGAATGCGTACCGAAAGCCGCTTAGGCTGTGAGTGCGCTATTCAAAATTCTCCTGCATTGAAACACCCAGATAGTCTTTGTAGAGTTACAGACGGAGATACATTACAGTAAGAAAGGGCAAATCATTCATCGTGTATTATTTGAGCGAATCCCTGGCTGGACGCACTGCTGTACCTGTGCTCTGATCCTTCTAGTCTTCTAGAACCTCAAGCTCTCAACTGTTGTGCAATGCAGCTTGCATTGCTGACATTCCTTTTATCATCCAGAAATAGGAGAGCCTCGCCCTCAAAACTTGCTCGACAAGCGAATCTCCTGCAACCTCTGCATTGAATCTGGGTATCCTATTCCAAAGCAACCGACCTCTCCCTCGATCACAACAGCACAGTTCGACCAATCTTCCTATTTTCAACGATTAACTATGCAAAACTATTGGCTGTATTACATATTGGAATACAACTGTCATACTGGTCCGTGCATATGTGACATTCAGGCTGTAACTCGGTCAATTGTTGCCGATCTTCCTGCTTGGGCAATGCGATGCTTACATTTGGTACGAAACTCTGTAAGAAAAAGAAAAATAATGGAACTCATTTAGCACCCTAAAAGAACCTAATCTCGCTCTCTCTCTTCTCTCTCTCTCTCTCTCTCTCTCTCTCTCTCTCTCTCTCTCTCTCTCTCTCTCTCTCTCTCTCTCTCTCTCTCTCTCTTCTCTCTCTCTCTCTCTCTCTCTCTCTCTCTCTCTCTCTCTCTCTCTCTATCCACGTGCTTCATATATGCCATACGCCGCACGGCTCGAGCCAACGTCCTCCGTCCTCAAATGCATTCACCTAGACCACGGTCGTTAAAGGCGAGCACCTAAAACGCTGGGCCAAACCAGGCCGGCAGCCTGGCTTTGATATGAAGAGCCCGGCACAAGTAGCTTCGCTGGTAAGACAGAATGACCAGGCTAGCTTATTTCACGGTCGTCGCTCGCTTTAAAGCACTTCCATTCTCTTGGCCTGGCCTATCTACAGAGAACTACTTACTGGGCAGGCACGTACGTGAAGCGCCTGGATAGAGATTCGGTTCTCATAGAGAGCTATACCAATGAATTATATTTATTAAGCGAACTCTTTGGGTCACCTGCAGTATCAGCCAAAATATATGTACCGGCTGCTCTGTGCGCTTTTTTCCTAATGCGAAATAGTTGTTAGTGCTGCGTGCCAAATGTCGTTATCTTTGGCGTATGGCGAGCTTCAGGCCTCGTCAGCGCATTGCACGCGTTTTGTCGCTACCCAAACTAGTGAGGGCTGTGTGGTCATAAAACCGCCACCTATACCTAAATAAAAATAAATATAATTCATTTTGTATTACGCCCTAAGAGAATTTAAACACTATTCAGGCACTTCACACGTGCCTCCGCCGGGCTTGAGCCCACGACCTCGGCCAGATCCAGGTCAGGCACGAGCGCCGTAGCCGCTGGGCCTAACCAGCACGGCCTATGCCCCCCGACCGGCAGCAAGGAAGAAATTATCTCCTACCTCCATTCAGCAACTAACCACCGAGCATATGTTGAATAACCACAGTGATTGTATTTTACGATTTTTCATTACCTGCGGACTTTAAATCTAGATGAAAATCCTGGCTGAGGGCTTTACCAGTTTTTTGGGAGTTCAACTCAGTTAGGTGCACGGTTAAAATGATAAAGTCAAATTAAAAGTTTTTAGAAGGGCAAAAAGCGGTTCTCTGTGCAGATATCGAAATGAAAACCTTGACCGTGTGCCGCATTCTCGAGGTAATACCCCGCGATGATGAGCTTCGAGCTTTGCGACTGAATTCGAACTGATAATCGCTTAATAAACTAGCAGCTGTATTAATGCGCAATTTACAACCTAGCCCATATATAACATGAAAGCCTGGCCGCAGTCGCTCTCTTTGGGGCCAAGGTCTATCTATCGGTGAGTAGTCTCGCTGAGCAATCGCTACAATAAGTCCGTAACGAGCCTGCGTGAACTCGCTGGCCCTACTAGCTGTAATACGTAGGCAGTGCTTTTCGCTTTTGTTAATTCGAGTCGTTAATAGGGCCTGTTTCAGGATTATGAGCGCTGCGTCACTATCGTTCGGAGTACTATAAATGTGCCAGGTCTGCCCGCAGTGGACACGTTTCGCCACTAATAAGGGTTACGCGGACTTGACACAATTCGATACCGGGGCCCACCGGGGCTCACTCAGCTGGGCAGTGCGAACCCTTTTGACCTGTGTCATGGCGGGTGGCAACTGGGTTGGTTCGCGGCAGCTCAGAGGCAGCTTTCGAGGCTTTCAAGTGTGTGTACTGCGTGTCACTGTGTTGTGCTGACACGCAGTACTCGCATCCTGGAGATTGAGTGCTCGTATTCATGGAAAATGCGACTGGTCGCTGAAGAATATAAACGCCCGGAGTGCCTCACCTTGAAGGCCGTTGGCCCTCACCATTCCGCGTCTCCTACATTTGTGCTGTTTCTATGACCCCACCCAGCAACAATGGGGGCTGAAAACGGTTCCGTGGATGGCGTTGCCCCAACCATGCAGTCCTTCGCATACTAGGGCAACGTGGCCTGGTGTTCCTGAGCAGTTACCGACAGGCCGAGGATTATGGTCCCCTCCGCGTGCCGTGTCAAACAATGTTGTAAATAAAAAAAAATCCTAGCTGATTAAACAGCCTCTTTTGTAAAGCAACAGAAGAGCCTTTACGGCTATCACCACCGCTTGCAGCGGTAATAAATAATCGCCTTCCGCAGGTTTCGAAACCGCGACATCGGGATAATAATAATAACAATAATGCACTTGATAAAGCGCCCTCGGAGAACTTAATCTCTTTCTAGGCGCTTTGCATTTGCTGCAAAGGGAAATGCAATTGAATGGTAAATAAAATCATGCTTGAAAAACAAACAAAATGAATAATATGGTTAGGATTGAGGTCGTGAAAAGCAGCCGCCTTACCTAACGTGCAATCACGGCTCACTAAGTGTTGTACTATCCGAGTACAGTACTGTTTAGTTGATTTGGTAGATCGCTGTCGTGTGTGCGTGTTGCTTCTCGGCCTCTGGTGTGTGCCCCATGGGTGGTTGGGCGGTTGGCTCGGTGCAGCCTTTGATGTGGGCTTGTGGCCCACCGCGGTGGCTCACCACGGATGCACTCCCTTATCTGGGGTGAGTCAGCCCCTAGCTTATATATGTACCTGCTGGAGGAATAAAGAGAGAGTGTCGTTCACCGCTCACGTTCGCCCGCTCGTGTCTTCGTGTCTCCGTGAGACTCCATTAGCGCTGCTGCAGCCGGAGACACAGTAACATAACATCGCTTAGCGAGTTTGCACTCGTTGTAAGACTTTCGAACGGCAGCAAACAATTAAGTTGCTTGGGATTTGTGCAGAAAGCCATTTGCTTTAACAAATAACTATTCAGCCAATGCAGCACGAAATTGCCGAACGAAATTTATTGACATGCAGGGGGCGTTGATCGTGGCATTGCATGCACAGGCTTCAAATTTCATTTGAATAATCATGGAAGTAGCCAGCTAGATATCACAGCCATACTGGGCCATGATCGCCCAGGAGGTTAGGTGCTCGCTCTTCACCGCCGAGGTCGCAGGTTCGAATTCTGCCATCGGTAATCCTTAATTCCAACGGCAAGCGGTCGTTGAAGCCGTTAAGGCTCCACTGTCGCTATAAAAATTAGGCTGTTAAACCAGCTAGTATTCTTTTATGGACAGCAAGATCCTGGTGGAGTCAATGAAAATAAGAAGTGGACCCGTTGAGCTTGCAAGAAAGAAAAGCTCTCTCTCTCTCTCTCTCTCTCTCTCTCTCTCTCTCTCTCTCTCACACACACACACACACACACTAACCGCAAAAGCATCGGGACTAGAAATAGCCAAATTATTTAGTGCCATATCACCTTAGCATGAATCATCATCGGGCACGTGTAGCGAGAGTTTGTAACAATCACACGGCTTCCCTTTCAGTTTGCATGGACGACAATCGCTCTGGATGGCCACTAACTACCCGAAGCTGTAAGAAGATCAATCTAACGGTTGTGTGCTCATCTAACACCACTCTTAAGTTTCAAGACTTCACATTCACGATTGGTTGACCAAGACATCACCCAGGTGATGTCTGCTTGTCCTCTGGGCGTGCTATTCTAAACGGCTTGTTATTGGATAAGCAAACTGCCCCCAGTGTCAAGTCACTTTTCAGTGAAGAAACATCGCAAAAGTTAGGGCCCGATTACACGAGCGTGCGACCACCAAAATGGCTCACACGTTTGCGCTATTGCGTCTAGATTGCTTTATTCTCCTTTGTTCTTCTTTGCTGACCTTTTGTCTTAACTGTCTGCAACTGGAGAAAAACTCGGTAGCTCGTCCGATCTGTCTTAACGGCGTAGCAGCCACTCCATGCCATTAGTGTTTGAGCTTCACTAGCTCCCCATAAAGTATCGAATCGATATCAAGATCCCCATTCTGACATACAGGTTACCTCACCAGCCGATCGATCCGATCTGCTGCTCCATTACGCCCTCGCACGATGCGCTCTTTAGCTGCCAGTAGCGTGGTGGTTTTTCGTACTCGGCTGAACTATTTTGGCGATCGCGCGCCCTCAGCTCGCGCGCCCAGCGAGTATATAACTAGTTTCTCACTTCGGTCACGATCTGGAGCTTCCTTCTCACTTGGGCTTCAGCCTTCAGCACTTTTCTGTTAGGCTCAGCTTGACCTTCACACAAGTGAACTTGCCTTTCTTCATTTCGGTGCGCTTTCCGTGCAAACCCGCGCATCATTCAGCACGCTTTACTCGCCAGGGCTTCTTCTAACCAATCTCTCTGAGTGTCTTCTTAAGCGCTTTAACGTGTTGGTCCGAGCGTGATCATTTGTACCTGCACGCTTTTTTCAAGCTTGGTATCGTGCACTTCATTAATCACTGGTTATTGATTATCTTGAAGCTAATTGAAAAGCTCCCATATTGAGATTAGGTTCTCTCCGGGCGCTACACAAATAACCTATTATTCCAACGACTCACTGTGCAGACACCATTCGCATAATATTGAAGTGGCTCGGGTGGCATCGGAGGAGTCAATCACCTCAACAGTTTGAACCTCGCGTAAAATCATGAACTCTAGCTTCCCAAACCGTATATCGGATTCCCGATTTCACGACATGGAGCGTCTATCACGGCCTGTAGCTATTCTAATGTGGTCATCTAACTGAGATGGAATTTTCTAGACCAGTGGTTCTCAATCTTCCTAATGCCGAGACCCTTTAATACAGTTCATCACGTTGTGGCGACATCCAACCATAAAATTATTGTTTGCAAAATGTGGAAATTCGTGTTTTCCGATGGTCTTAGAGGAACCCTGCGAAAGGGTCGTTCGACCCCCAAAGGTGTCGCGATCCACAGAATGGGAAGCGCTGTTCTAGACCAACTTGCTTAGTATGTTCAAATCTAGTGTTGCCCAGAAATCGGAAAACCTTACCTTCAAATATGCTTAGCCAGCGTGCCCTGGTTTAGCCCAGGAGTAAGGTGCTGCCTTTAGCAACCAAGGCCATGGGCCCGAGCCCAGCGGCTACGTAAAGTGCCTGGATAGAGATTAAGTTCTCTTAGCACGAGATACAAATATTGTTTTTATATCTCGGAAGCATTTGCCGGCAATTAGGGTGTCCTGTACCAAAGTGACCTTTATTAGTCAACCACATCCACTCCAGTCAAGCCTACCTATCAGCTTGGTAATTTTCGTAAATTCGGGCCTCCTTAGTCAGGTATACACTGTAAAGTTGGTCCATGCATTTGTAAAATCCCGCCGGTGACTTTTGTTGCTTACTATTCGCTGGTCATCGGGCCTGTGCAATAAGGCACTTACACTTGGAGCAAAACTGCAGCTAGGCTTTGATGTTGTGAGCATCCGAAATTGCCAAATTACACCATTTGTGATCGACATCCACTTACTCCTCGTGAAACAGCGAATTGAATGCTAAGGTTTTGTGACTCACTGATAGGTGGGCCCCTTCATTCTCATTGCAGCGGCCTACCTATCTGAATTACTTTCCAATCAGGCCACGCTCTTTTTGGGCCCCTTCATTCTATTGCAGCGGCCTACCTATCTGAATTACTTTCCAATCAGGCCACGCTCTTTTTGGGCCCCTTCATTCTATTGCAGCGGCCTACCTATCTGAATTACTTTCCAATCAGGCCACGCTCTTTTTGGGCCCCTTCATTCTCTTGCACCGGCCTACCTATAATAATAATAACAATAATATTGCACTTGATAAAGCGCCCTCAGAGAACTTAATCTCTTTCTAGGCGCTTTACATTTGCTGCAAAGTGATACGCAATAGAATAGTAAGTAAAATCATGCTTGAAAAACAAACAAAATGAATAACATGGTTAGGGGTTACATGCACTGGGTCAGCATGCAAATGTGGTTAGTGGCAGCATGCACAGTGTCAGCACGCATAAGCACACCAAGGACGAATCACAGGGACCCACTAAATGCTGTCCTAAATAGGTATGTTTTTAAGTTTCTTTTAAATGTGGTCAGGTCAGTGGATGTTCTGATGCAGGTCGGGAGGGAGTTCCAGGCTGTGGGAGCATACGAGCTAAATGCACGGTCTCCAAAGGATTTAAGGTTTGTACGAGGTATTTCTAGACTGTTGGATTCCGAAAAGCGAGTGGTACGATGCTTTGCCTGATGGGGTAGTATATCTGAAAGATAGGCTGGAGCCATAGAATGAAGAGACCTAAAAGTGAGCGACAAAACCTTGAAGTCAATCCGTTGCTTGACTGGTAACCAGTGCAGGTCGGCGAGAAGTGGAGTAATGTGGCAACTGCGACCTATCTGAATTACTGTCCAATCAGGCCACGCTCTTTTGACTTTCGCCCTTCAGCTGTGCCTCGCCTATGGTACCAAAGCCTGCAACGCACTGCCGACCGACGTTAGGGCATTGCCTGAGTCGATGACATTCATAAAGAAGCTAACAACACAACTGTTCTTGGCAGCATTTACTAGGCCCGTGTGAATTGTCCCTTGTGTGCCGAGCCAGCGTCCACCGGGCCGGACGCAAATGGTAGAGAATACAAGCCACTTCATCGCCGTCGCCCAGTTGTTGGACAGCCTCTTAAATTCCGCCTACTAAATGTCCGCTCGCTAAAAACCAAGGGGTTACTTATCCGCGACCAGGTGGTCCAGGAGAAGCTAGATGCATTTCTGCTTACCAAAACCTGGATGACGCCTTGTTCCAGTAGCTGTATTTCCGAGACCAGCCCACCCGGGTTCTCATTCTATCACTCCATGCGTTCTGACAAGGTTGGTGGCGGGGTTGCAATTGTTGTTCGCGAATCGTTTGGCTATAAAATGTGCAGTTTCTCGCATGGGTCATCGTTTGAATCGGTTGCTATCAGGTCTTCATCAAAGACAATGCCTCTCACCGTTGTGATATACCGGCCTCCTTCTGGCTGTCTAAACTTGTTTATAGAGGAGTTTTTAGAGTTCCTCGCTAAAATATTTGTGTGTTACAGGCCGCTACTGATTGTACGAGACTTCAATATTCACGTTGACAACCCTAGCAACAGCCAGGTCCGCTCATTTCTTGACTGTCTGGAGAATTTTGGTTTGGCCCAACACGTTAATCATAGCACCCACGTCGGTGGCCCCATTCTAGATCTCGTCATCACTAAGGATGTCCTCTTCACTGACTTTGTGGTGTGCCCACTGACCCTCTCAGATCATGGTTCGGTCTCGTTTACTGTTCCTGCTCCCTCGTACGTACAGGGCAATGTCGAATTTGCCAAATGACGTAACTTACAAAGCATTGACATGGACAAGTTTTTGAAATCTGTTTGTGATGCAGGTCTTCTTGATCTGCATTCTGACTCGACCGGCAGCCTCGATACCCTCACTGATGCGATGAACATGACACTCAGGAGTGCACTTGACAAGCATGCTCCCGTTCGCTCTATCCGTGTTCAAAGTCGTCGAGATTCCTTTCAATTTACAAAAAAACTCTTGAAGATGCGTCGGGTTAAGCGCAGGCTAGAACGTCATTTCAAGAAATCGGCGTCTGAGGCAGATCTAGTCAATTTTAAAGACTTCCTTCGAGTTTACACCCGAAAGCTTAAAAAATCAGGGCTTCTTTTTTCATAAGAAAGCTGAATTCCTGCCAGTCGGACACTAAACAGATTTGTAAGACAGTAAACCATTTACTGGCCAATGCTGTGAGGTCTGACTCCCCAGATATTAAGGGCTCAGCCGAAAAGTTTTCAGCCTTCTTTACTGAAAAAATTGTGCACATTCGTGCCTCCATTAAGCCCCCTCCGACCAAAGCAATCGCCGTTCCTCAACCTGTGACCTTTCTTAATAGGTTCACCGATGTTTCTACCTGTGATGTGGCTGCCTTAATAAGGTCTAGCAAAAAGAGCTCGTCTCCTGAAGACCCTATACCTTCATCTCTGTGGTCTTTACTAGCAGACCAGCTTAGCCCTGCCACAACCAAGATTTTTAATGCTTCTTTGGGAAAAGGGGTCGTCCCCAAGTCCTTCAAATCGGCATTCGTTAGACCTATTCTTAAAAAGCCTGGATTACACACAGAGGTCCTTGCAAACTATCGTCCAGTTTCCCTTCTTCCGTTCTTATCAAAGATTCTTGAAAAAATTGTTGCTAAGCAGCTAGTTGAACATATTGAAAATAATGGAATGTCAGAAACATTTCAATCAGGGTTCAAGAGGCAGCACTCTACTGAAACTGCTCTCCTCCGTGTTAACAATGACATTCTACGTGGCAACGACGACGGGAATGTCACTGCCCTAGCTCTGCTAGATCTGTCTGCTGCCTTCGACACCCTTGATCACGAAGTTCTGCTTGAATGATTGAGAACAACGATCGGTCTGGCAGACGAAGCACTGGCGTGGTTTAAATCATACTTGTCTGATCGTGTTCAATCCGTGTCGAGTGGGGGTCAGGTCTCAGACACGAGAAGGGTCACCTGTGGAGTCCCTCAAGGGTCTGTACTCGGTCCCTTACTGATCTCCATTTATACACAACCTCTGGGAAAAGTGATTAAGGCCCATGGAGTAGGATATCACTTCTATGCTGACGATACTCAGTTGTATTTGTCATTTAAACCGTCGGAATATGCTGCCGCAACAGAGAAACTGAATGCTTGCCTTGCCGATATTCGATCCTGGATGTCGGAAAACTTCCTGAAATTAAATGACGATAAAACCGAACTGCTGCTCATAGGACACCCTGAGCGTGTGGCTGGATTAAAAGGCTTTGCTGTCCTAATAGGTGACGCTATTGTGCGACCTTCACCACGTGCTCGTAATTTAGGTGTCATGTTCGACAACTGCCTCAATTTCAAAAGCTTCATTCAGAAGACTGCCTCTACAGCTAGCCATCACATCCGATCCCTATCCAAGATTAGGAGCTGTCTCCCACAGTGGCTTGCAAAAAATTTAACTAGCTCTTTAGTTCTGTCTCGGCTTGATTATTGTAATTCTCTTTTGGCTGGGCTGCCAAAGAAAGCTATTATGCCACTACAGCGGACTATGAATATGGCTGCAAGGCTAGTCTTCAAGTCCCAGCGGTTTGAGCACGTGTCACCTTTGCTGAAAGAGCTAGGATGGTTGCCGGTTGAGCAAAGGATACAGAGCAAAGTTCTTACGCTGACCCACAAGGCCCGCCACGGCTTGGCTCCTTCGTACCAAGCTGAACTGCTACATCAGTTTCAGCCTGTTCGTGCCCTCAGGTCCTGTGTGGACAAGAAATTAGCTGTCCCATTCCTCCGCTTAACGACAGTTGGCGACAGAAGCTTTAGCTCTGCAGGTCCTAGACTGTGGAACTAGCCTCCACAATTCTTACGCAACGACAACTACTCACCTACTGCCGACTATGGCACATCTTTTTCAGCGGTCCTGAGCTGCTACTTCTATGCTACTCACTACCTCAACTGCTCTCCTGACTCTGCTATGCTTCCCACTTTCTCTTTGTTTCGTGAGACGAAGTCTGTTGGCTATCGAATGCGTACCGAAAGCCGCTTAGGCTGTGAGTGCGCTATACAAAACTCTCCTGCGTAACACCCACATAGTCTTTATGACTTTGTGGAGTTACAGACGGAGATACATTACATTACATTATACGTTTTGACACGTGCGTATCACTGTGCTTTTTCATCACTAACCGATTGGCATGCTTCCTTTGCAGCACATGTAGAGTGCCCAGAAAGAGATTTTGTTCTCCAAGGGCGCTATGCAAATGTCTTAATGCCAATATTATTCTTGTTATATAGATCTATCGAAGTTGGTCCATTTTTGCTGCAGTCGGCCGTTAGCCTATACGTTTTTGTATCACAGTATAGATAGCATGAATCGTACCAGACTGCAGGCTGTGAATAGATTATGGTTCACAAACCATGTCGCTAGTGTGCACTTCAAATATCGTGAATCCGCACCGTGAGCAATAATATTTCAATAAACGTCCATAATAATCTTGTCAGATTCTCATTAGCTGTATTATCCCTGGAACTCTCTTGGGGTAAGCACTTCACGAAATCGCTCAAGCTTAGCATAGCACCTAGATTTACATCGCCCAATCTGTGTATGCAATGTTTTTTAATTCACTCTCCTCGAATCTTTAATTTTGGTAGACCAGGCAGCCATTTAAGCTCTTAGGCATTCAACTCCTCGAACAGTGCATGCTTGATTCCAATGTCGTAGGGCACCGGTTCTCAACCTGTGGGTCGCGACCATGTACAACGTGTAGTATACGTATACAATACAATCTGTATACAATGGGTATACAGGTAATGAAGCTGCTATGAGTGGCTCGTGGCATAGACGGATGAACCTCACAGATCGATTTGACGCATGCAATTCGAGGTATGCAATTTGCACCGTTGGTGAGCGTAATCCCTATCCAGTCGCTTGCATCACATTTGCCTCAGGGCTCGAGCCCATGACCTCGGTCGTCAAAGGCGAACGCCATACCCGTGGGCCAAACCAGGAAGTCAATCCATGTGTCGGGACACACCGACAGTGAAGCCGATGAGCAAATAGAGCTTGGCTTGTATATAATATGTACATACTCGCAGCAGTCGGATGGCCGTGGGCTGACTTCTGGTCGTAGAAGCTTAACCAGACCAAGAATCGACAGCCCTGGCGGGTAAAGAGAAGCACTGGCGAAGACCAAAACCCGAGTAATATCAGTCGATTAGGCGCTCGCACCGACCAAGGTCTGACCGAGGTAGTGGGCTCGAGCCCCGTGGCATATTAGATGAATAGAGATTAGGTTCTCTCAGGGCACTATACAAATTAATTATATATAAGTATATATATATATATATATATATATATATATATATATATATATATATACATATATATATATATATATATATATATATATATATATATATATATATATACTCCTAGTCGTCGAATGTATCTGTGAGGTCCATGTGTCCATGCGAACCATGAGCCATGACTACGCATGTCATAATCAGCATTCTATACAATCGCCGAGACGCTTGCACCGAGCCCTCGGGGCGGCAAGCTCTCTGTGATTCCACCTGGTGCCTCCCATGAGGGGGGTACTAAGTTTGTCTTTATATTCTAACTTTAGACTCAGCTGTCTTTAGATTCCAGATGTCTTAGATGATCGTCGATGTTCTAGATTCAGCGTTTTGTAGTCTGTAGAGCAGCGGTTCCCAACCTGTGGGTCGTTCGACCCTCAAAGCGGTCACGACCCACAGGTGTAGCCTAAGGCCATCGGAAAACACTAATTTCCACATTTCGCACACAATAATTTTCAATAATTCACAATAATCTGATGAAGATGTCAGCCCTTACTATACTTGTACTTTTATATTTTTACACTTTTTTACTTTACGTTTATCAAGCATGATATTACTCACCATTCAATTGCATTTCCCTTTGCAGCAAATGTAAAGCGCCTAGAAAGAGATTGAGTTCTCTGAGGGCGCTTTATCAAGCGCATTAATAATAATATTATTATTATTATACTTTTCTGCACTGTACCTGCAACAAAGCATGGAATCCCAGGTTTTAACTCACAAATCGAACAGCAGGACACTGATATAAAATAGTTCGGTGAAAAAAGAACGTAGTAGTCCAAGTCCAGGAGTCCACAGCGCTGAGCGTTAGCTGCTGCTATGTGCTCTTTTCGAGTCGGCCAGAAGTCGCCAACTGTACATACTGCAGTGTGCACGACCGTTCTCGGCGCTATCATGAGAGCGCTGTCATGAGAGCGGTTATCCTGGCAGAGCTGCTTGTGGGATTTTGTTATACCAGTCTTTCCGGCGTGGCATATTTCGGACGTCAAAGCTGTACACGCTGCATGTATCAACCTACTACCTGAACTAGTAACGGTAGCAGCACATAACGAGAGCGGTTATTTATCACTTCTCGCCTGGACGGCATGGTGCGATTTAACTCTGAAAAGCATAAAAAACAAGCATCCAGTATATTAAAAATCACACGAAAATCATATATATATATATATGTGTGTGTGTGTGTGTGTGTGTGTGTGTGTGTGTATATGTGTGTGTTCTCGTAAAACCGCTGAAACTGTCAGTACATGCAAACCAAGCAGTCTGCGGCACCCGACCTAAACGCGAGCTAAAGCGTACTTACTGTTACTTACTTGTTGTTGTACTTACTTGTTGTTGTACTTACTTACTGTCTCTAGGTATGTATTGATAGCATGCCTCTGATAAAAAACAGACCCGCGAGGAAAGGGTTAAAAAAACACGGGCTACAGCCTGGCGAATCGCCCACTACTGATAGCTAAGACTACATTACACCTGTACACCAGCGAGATGCTGGTACATGCCGCCGGACAGCTGCAGCTAACTGAATCGGCCGATGCTTCTATGCATGTATCGCAAATAATACGTGAACACGTGAGTTTTAGCTTTTTGGTCCCTTTTCTGGGTTTCGTTGCACGATTCAGCTCCATTCGTTCATTGTGGCGCCGTAATATCACAGTCTTGTTTCCAGTGTTCACTCACAGTCGGCTATAGACTGCGGTCTGATCGTGACCGTTTGGTAGCAGCTGACGCCGGTTGCTCTGGTATTGGCGTTTCGCTAAGGTGTCTCTTAATCATTATGGATTCTCTTACTGCATGACCGCGTTTACTTGCGGCTTGTGTATGACCTCGGTTTCTTAAAGCTTACCCAACGTAAGTGCTATACCCTGCCGCCGAGACTCTGGCCACAGCCGCCTTTGCTTTACGCAATAATCGGCCAATAACCGTGCTTGTAAGATTTTTGTATAAACATTCTCAAGTAACCGTTCGTCGCTTTGCAGTCCGCCCACGAGCTGTCAGGCATTGGAAAAGTGGATGCGCTTGTTATTGCTCCGGGCGCTATGCACTGGCTACGCTGCAGAAGGCAAAGTGCTTGTATTGTTTTTTTAATTCCGTTGCAGAACAGCATATGAATTTTTAGAAGGACGACAGTCTTGGCGCGAGCGTGTCAGCAGTGCGATACTATCCTCCACCGAGGCTGGTTGAGCCTTGAAGTTCGGCACCGCGACCATGTCGCGAGGACAGGGTAGTCCAAGTGGGAAAGCTATAGGTCTTGATGAGATATGGAGTGACCTTGTTAATGGCATGACCCATATCTATACTCACCAGTCAATGAAAAGGGAACGTTATATGCAGCTTTATACGTATCCGTTTTTCGCAGTTTGATGGCGCTTGATTTGCTTTGTGAATGTCGTTCGTTTCATTGAAAGTGTCCACAGGAGGAAGCGCAGCTTTCCTTGACTACCGGCTTATGCAGATACGTATATAACTATTGTACAAGTGCTCATCAAACAGGAAGTGGGTCTGCAAAAACTGCCAAAAAAAAGACGTCGCAGAATAGTGGAGCACAGTTCGTCGGTCTTGAGCTGTACCAAAAATTAAGGGACTACCTCAATTCGTACTTGTCATCGGTACTTAAGGTAAGTGCCCATGCAACCCTTGACGACGATCTGGTCATAAAAGTTAGTCGGTAGAGTATCATAGCTTGTAATTAATTGCACGGTTAATAGTCATCCCTGATTCTTCGGTAATGCTGAATTGTAGGGTGGTGAAGAGCTTATGGGTGAAGATGTCCTTAAATTCTACACCCAGCAATGGGAAAACTACCGATTCTCGAGTAAAGTTCTCAACGGCTTCTGTTCGTATCTCAATCGTCACTGGGTGAGACGTGAATGTGACGAAGGCCGGAGAGGCATCTATGAGATATACTCAGTGAGTACATAGGCTGCCGGTATTGCCATCGTTATGGGCCTGTTCATGCTATTGACAAGGTGACCTTTTTGTCATTCGTAAGTTCGATCCGTTTGTTCGCTTGTATGTTTTTTATCGGGAGAGTTGATGAGATGAAATAATTCGTTCTCTGTCCGTTGCCCCAGTCAAGTTAGCTAACAAGAGACACCCTCCCTCCTCGTTAAGAAAAGGATCTGATTGTGCTATGCAAGGTCCGTGCATACACCACTGATGTGACCCGTGTGGTATTTAAAGTGTAGTGTGAGAGCCTCTGGTATTATTTAAATGATCAGGTGTTATTAACCAAGCCACACTCGTGTGGGGACCTTTACTTTGTTATCTTTGACTCAATGATAGCCTGAGCTCGTGACGAGTCTTTGGACAACGACGTGTAAGCTGCCCTTGCCTTGGTTGACAGTGGTGGACAATTGTGGCTGGCTCGCCTAGAGCTGAGCTGTTCCGCCTATGATATTAGCCAGCCGGCCCTGGGCTATCCATCATGCATGTCCCATTCTCTCATTTTATAGCTTGCTTTGGTCACCTGGCGGGACAGCTTATTCAAGCCTCTGAACCAGCAAGTAACGAATGCTGTGCTGAAGCTCATCGAAAGGGAGCGTAATGGCGAGACCATTAACACGCTGCTCATAAGCGGCGTCATCAACTGCTACGGTAGGCCGTTTCTCGGCGTGCAGCTTGCCGAGGCTGTACTTGCCACAAGCGCTCTACTAGGGGCTCAGACTCGAGTTATAACGATTATGAAAGCAGCAATTTGTAGTGTGCCCCTGGGTTTTAGCCCAGAGTTAAAGTGCTCATACTTCGTGATCCTGGTCGTGGGCTCGAGTTCTGCTTGCAGCAGGCAATCAAGTATTGCCTGCTGCAAGTGGGCCGTGAGCCGTGAGGGTTCTTCTGCTGCTTCATAAACAAGGCTATATGTTAAGTGCCTGAATAGAAACTAAGTTCTCTTAGGGCACTATACAAATGACTTATATACATTCAGCTAATAATAATAATGCACTTGACAAAGCGCCCTCAGAGAACTCAATCTTTTTCTAGGCGCTTTACATTTTCTGCAAAGGGAAGTGCGATTGAATGGTGAGTAAAATCATGCTTGATAAACATGAAAAACATGGTTAATGGTGACATGCACAGGGTCAGAATGCAAATGTGGTTAGTGGCAGCATATGCCAAGGACTCGAGCCCAGGACCTGCGCCATCAAATATTCACCTTGACCTTGGTCGAGCAAGCACCCTAGCCGCTGGGCTAAACCAGCATAGCAGATCAAACGCCTGTCCTGAAACCAAGCCGACAGAGTAGAAGCCCAACCTGTATCCGGTATCCAGAGAAAGAAGTGGGGGAAACTAAAGCTGAGGCTGTGCAAGAGTGGTCACACTCAGTGGCGAGCTGTCATTAACGAGAGCTGACTTGACACTGGCACCACTTCCAACCATCATACCGAAACTACATACAGCAGCCTCCCACCAGCCACACCAGTCTTCCATTCTCACCACTAATATAAACATGAGAAAAATATTTGTGGCAATATCGAATATCGAAGCTAATGTTTACTTTACTTCATAGCGCCCTTAGAGAACTAAATCTCTTTCTGGCCACTTGAAATATACTGTAAAGAAGCATGTTGACATGGTTAGTGATAATGTGCTCAGTGTCAACACGTATAGACACAAAATGAACAGATCACAAGGACCCACTAAATGTTGTGAGGAACAAGTGCAGTTGTAATTTCTTTTTAAATGTCGTTAAGTTAGAGGAGGTTAAGTTAGAGGATGTCCTGAGATCAGTCTAAAAGAGCTAGGGTGACTGTGTGTTGATTAAAGGATACAGAGCGAAGTGCTTATGCTGTCCCACAAGGCCAGCCACGGCTCGGCTCCTCCATTCTTAGCTGAACTGTTTCACCAGTTCCAGCCTCCTCGTGCCCCCAGGTCCTGTATGGACAATAAATTAACTGTTGCATCTCTCCGCTTGAAGACCTGTGGCGACAGAAGCTTTAGCTCTGTAGGTCCTAGACTGTGGTACTCGCTTCCACGATTCTTAGGCAACGACAACTACTCTCCCCCTGCCGACTATGGCTCATCCTTCTCAACGGTCCTGAACTGCTACTTCCATGCTACTCACTACCTCAACTGCTCTCCTGACTCTGCTATGCTTCCCACTTTCTCTCTGTTGCATGAGACGAAGTCTGTTGGCTACCGGATGCGTACCGAAAGCCGTTTAGGCTGTGAGTGCGCTCTACAAAACTCTCCTGTGTAACACCCACATAGTCTTTGTGGAATTACAGACGTAGATACATATCACAGTCGAAGTGAGTTCCGTGATTTGAGAGCATACTAACTACAACCACGGTCTCCAAAGGATTTGAGGTTGGTTTGAGGCACAGCATCTTGAGTCAGAGCACCGGGTGGTACGAAGCCTAGCCTGATTGGGATGTAGTTAGGATTTTATGCTGAATCATGAGAGTAAAGCTACCTAAAAGTGAATGGCAGAAGCTAGAATTCGATATGCTGCTTGATGGGTAGACTGTTCAGCTCGGTGATAGGTTGTGTAATGAATGGGTTGTCGTCGTGGCTGAATCAACTGGATCACATGTGGTCTCACTAACACGCATCGGTGTTTTGGCGTCGCCTGCTGCTTTGCATGTGATACCAGTACATGCATTCATTGCCTATCGACCACTTCGTGCATTGGATTGTGCAGCAGGTCAGTATGTATACTGGCACACCTGCCAGACTTTCGGAAGCTGCAGGGTTAGAGTGCAGTTTTCCTAATGTCTACCATTACTTGATTCTCGCATCCTTTGCCTTGATTCCACATGCTTTCCTATCTATGCTCCTAATTATTTGTACCAGAGGATAAGTTCCAAAATGTTATCAACTTGCTTTGTTGCAGTCGAACTTTTGCCAATAACCAAATCGGTTTAGGCACAAAAATAAGGGGAGTCCTCTATTGATGTGTATTGCCTTTGTTAGACAGAACCATAGCAATTCTGCAATAGTAAAACAGCATTCGTAGTATGATTGCGACCATTTCTTCCCAGAGTCATAGAACAATGCCAATTTCAAGGCATTAACCAATTGCCGTCGCTAATTGGTCTCTTGTAGTTGAGCTTGGTCTGAACGATGGGGACCAAGCAAACACGAAGCCAACACTTAGTGTGTACAAGGACCACTTCGAGTCTCACTTCCTACAGAGCACAGAGCAGTATTATGCCCGAGAAAGCAGTGAATTCCTTCAACAGAACCCAGTCACCGAGTACTTGAAAAAGGTAAGCATGGTAAAACTGGTGAGTGCGTTTGTTTTATATCTTTGCATGTGTCCATGCCCTACCTGTATGTGTACCATTGCTGAGACGGTTTAAATGTACAGAGCAACTGGGGATCTAGCCGACTTCGGCAGTCGATTCGTCGGCAGAGCTGGTCTGTAGGCGATCTTGTCTTACTGCACACCTGATGCCTCAGTAAAGATCAGCTAATCCAACAGCCTCATTAATGTGATGGCAGAATTGGTTCACTGGTAAAGGGTGCGCCCCGACCGAGGTTAGGGTGAATGTATTTGATGACCGAGGTCATAGATAGGCTCGATCCCTGTGGCATATGTGAAGCGCCTGAATAGAGATTAAGTTATCTTAGGGCGCTATATAAGTTAATTGTTATTTATAGTATTGGCTGTTCACGCGGCTTGCAGCTAGCAATGAAGAATTGCAGACCTACTGAAGGACTGGAACACATGACCCTGGGTCGAGAAGTGTCAGCACCTAACAGCTTGCCCAAAGCGCAGCAGCAAAACAGAGCAATCAGCTACGATCATTGATCCATATTTTGTCGCTTACATATATTTTGAACTTGGATCATCATTCGAGGTTACTCTACCTTAGTTGAAGTGGTCTAAGTGATCTTTTGCCGTTAGCATGGACGCATGGCAAATCCAGTGATCGGTCAGCGACTTTTTTTTATTTAAGGGTCCATACAGTGCTTCAGCCATTTGTTTGCCTCCAACCAGTTCCCTTTATATTTTTTATTAGGCCGAGTCGCGACTAGCCGAGGAGCAGAAACGTGTGCAGACGTACCTCAACGAAAGCACTCGAGACAGTTTGGCCAGGGTGTGTGAGAAAGTGCTGATCGAGAAGCATCTGGACATATTTTATGCTGAGTTCCAGGGCCTCCTTAACGACGAAAAGCACGAAGGTGCGTGCGCGCCGTCGTGCATTCTCATTCGTGCCTGCGGTTCCACCTGTCTACTCTGCTGCCTGCATGCTTTGCTTCGTGATTGCAAGCCGCCGAACACGTGCTGTACAGGAAGCGACTGCAGCTTCGATGCACTACTCGATGTCTGTAGACTTGGCCAGAATGTATCAGCTCGTGTCGAAGGTTCAGGACGGTCTCGGTGAGCTCAAGTCGCTGCTCGAACGGCACATCATCAGTCAAGGCGAAGGAGCAATCGTCAAGTGTGGAGAGGCTGCACTGAACGTGAGTTTTAGAACCGCCTCGTCTGTTAGCATGGTGCAGTATGCTTAGCCATAGAAAACTGTCGAGAAAGAAAAGGCTGTGTAGGCGCTTTTCGTTGTGGCCCTGACATATATTGACATATATACCTGTATTGACAACTGTGGCAGCTACGCAGTTTTTTGATTTCCTGTGTGATGGTTCTTTTAAATGAGGTTCGTCCAGCTCCTGGTATCTAATTATAATAATAATAAAACTAACAATGATACGGCATTTGTATAGCACCCCCGAGAGAACCAAATCTCTGCCTTTGCACTACCTATTTAACCTGGATGGTATTTTCGATAGCAGTAACCGAATGTACGATCATAGATGCGAGAAACCATATAAGAAATAAATAATAAAATAATAGATTAATCTATGCTAGTTGTGGGAAATTTGCCGTTGGCAGCATTGGCTCATTCTCGTGATTGCCATTGCCTTTGCACTGTTGCTCTGTGAATGCAAGGCGGCAGGTCAGTGAAGCAGAACCTGCCTTATTCTGCCCGCTATCTTTGGCCAACCTGTGGTGATATTGTGTCGTGCTTCTAGCCATCATCTAACGATGCTATTTAGGACAGCATTTAGTGGGTCCCTGTGATTCATCCTTGATGTGCTTATGCGTGCTGACACTGTGCATGCTGTCACTAACCACATTTGCATGCTGACCCTGTGCATGTCACCCCTAAGCATGTTATTCATTTTGTTTGTTTATCAAGCATGATTTTACTCACCATTCAATTGCATTTTCCTTTGCAGCAAATGTAAAGCGCCTAGAGAGAGATTAAGTTCTCTGAGGGCACTTTATCAAGTGCATTATTATTATATTATCATGATGCTGCTTGCTTTGCTATTCACATTGGCTCCTCACTCGCAAGCCTTTATAGTAATTTTCGGCAGAGAAACCGGATTGGCTTTTTTTGTTCAGTCTTAGCTGGCTCTAAAATCAAGCCTTTAGGGAACATATGTTTGCATTCTTAGGACCTAAAGGCGGTGCTTAGGGCAGTTTACGTATAGGTGTGGCATTCAGACCTCGGCCTGTATTGTACTGCCGTGTTTTTGTTTGACTGCTTCAATGCCACTCTTTGTGCTCGGCCGTGCTTTTTGTTGGCCTCCTTGTAAGATGGGAGTGTTCAAACCTAATGCGTTGATCTGACCCTTGGTAATTGGGTTTTGACATTGCTATAAAATAATATTTGTTTAGCTTACCATTGTTGCTTTCATGTTTCTTGATGCTGTGTTATTTGGTATGTCTTGGCCTTGCTCTGTGTTTTGCCTGCTATTAGTTGGATGAGGGCTGGTCTTACTATGTCTGGCAAACTTACTCGCCTGTACAGCATGCCCTTGCTGGTAGCACTGTAGATGGGATAGCTTATACTGTCTAAGACTCGTAATCAAGCTGTTTGCTCTGCTTTAGGATCCCAAAGTCTACGTCCAGACAATCTTAGATGTACACAAGAAATACCATGCACTTGTACTCACTGCTTTTAAGAGTGACTCGGGATTTGTTGCAGCTCTCGACAAGGTAAGCTCGACATTCTTAAGCCATAGCACACCAAGCTATGCAAGGGCAACAAGAGCACCAGCAGCAGCGAATTACCTATCAATCTAATCTCTGCCTATTGTCTGCAGCTAGGCCATCTTCATGCGGCCGTGGTCTGCAGCTTGTTGCTGTGCTTCTGTTTTTGAGGGCTGTAGCTTGTTTGTCGTCATTTGTAATTTACCTCCTGTTTTGGGTGACCACTCCATCGTTGGTCTTATGTCAGAAACGTGTATCTTGCTAGCCGTGAGCAGAACTGCCGTGTCTAAAATTGAGTCGAACAACCTCGCTTAGCACCCATTGAAGGCATTTATTTTTAGTAAATAGTCGGGTCCAGATTTGCTCAGGACTTTGTCTGGCTCTCAACTGGAATTTTGCTATGCCAATCAAATATCAATTGGTGCTCTAGAAGATTTACACAGATGTCAGATCTTTCCAGTGTGTCTTTTCACTCTATTCTCTACACTCTGATATGTCTTATATCCTGCTGGTGACATGTACCTTTTGCCTTGTCAGTTGATGCCAAAACAGCATAGTTAACGTCCAAATCTGCAGTGATCCTCTAAACCTGCTAGCAAAACCTTTATCCCAATTCTGGGCCTCAAGCAGTGTTCGTCAGTTATATGGTAATTAATTAGCTAGAATGAAGCCCTAAATATACTTCAAACCACGGCTGGAAACTACTCTTCCACTAGAATCGGCATGGAATATACAATATTAAGATACGTTCCAAAGTCAGCTTGAGCTTGGTGCTTGCATAGATCTTGGCCAATTACTGTTGGCCAACTGTGTCACTGCACCCCTGCATTTCAGGCCTGTGGCAAATTCATCAACTCAAATGCAGTTACGGTTGCTGCCAAAGCATCTACCAAATCGCCAGAGCTACTGGCAAGATACTGTGACGTTCTGCTGAAGAAGAGGTGAGATCTATGCTTTATTATCAGAACTATGTAGTGTCGGGGGGGTTCCTTAGCTGGGAGAATGAAAGATTAAGCAGACTACTACTGCCTAGCAGGAGCACGCCACAGCCAGTCATCAGCTGAAGAGTGAGATCAGGAGCCGAGTTTTGGTACGATAACTGCATGCACCTAGCTCAGGTCCTCGTGCTTGAGATGCAGCCAATGAAGGGTTACCATAATGCTCTTTGCACAAAGCTGCTGTGTTTGACGTGTGGCTGTGCAATAGTCACTTGCTGCCGTGTTGCTTTCAGATGCTATTCAAACTTTGCCGATTTTAAAAATATTTCTTGCTTTCGAAGTACTGTGAGGGTTTTTGTCTGGTTGATGCTGAAAATGCCGGGTATAATGTTTAGTGCCTATTGGTGAGAGAACCATTGTCTCTTCTGATTACCTTTAGAACACCTGGTGGCGTACCGCAATGGTTAATGCATTTTTGGGGATGGGAAGGATTGTGAGCTCTTACTGGTACGAATGCCGACTGGCACTGAATGTTAGGTGCAACTATCGGCTCTGCATGCAAGCATGACTTGGCAACTATGTTCCTGAAATCATGGATGGGTTGACCATGCATAATTATGTACATTTAGTGGTGGTGCCTCGTTTTGATATCCTCTTCAGATGAAGGGCTTTTGAATGCTTGTTCGATGAGAGAAGCGCTAGGGCATTGGGCAGAGCCTCCTGCTGGTAGCTGAAGCCTCGTGTTGTGCTTAGCAATCGGTCAATGACACTTTATTGCCAGTATGTGCTATTCCAAAGTCACGATGGCCAAGATGGTTCACATGCCGCCTCTAGACCTGACCGATTGAGTAGCCAGGAACAAGAGCATGTTGAATGCTGCTTACCTTAGTAACGACTTCAGGCACCCATTTCGGTCACCCTACTGGTGCCCGTAGCTGAATTGACCATTAATAGTGGGCAGTCGTTCTCCGGCCATTGTTGGTCTCGACTGCAGCAAGGCAGATTGCGCATGCTCATGGTCTCCTGCATTTGTTGCCTTTGTGCTGCACGTCCTGGCGAAGGCAAGCTGCGTCTCTGCCCTCGCCCGAATATTTGCCTGCTGTTCAATAGCAGGCTTGGCAAATAGCCTCTAGTGCACTACTAGTGCGGTATGGCGATATTTCAAGAGAAACTCTTGCTAAGCCTCTTTGGGTGGCGCCGAAGACTTGCGAAGAGCCTTTTTAAATGTCTTTGCTAGGCGTTCTGCAGCATCGACAGTAGCTGGTTGGTATGGCATGCCCGTAAGGTGTACAGTGCCAAGAAGCTCTGCAATTGGAGCTCATCTGAGTGGAAAGCCACGGTTGTATCTCTGACAACCGTCTGTAGCTTCACCAAGCCACAACAACTAAGTGGGTGTTGTGCAGGAGAGTTTTCTATAGCGCTACTTAAAGCCAAAGTGGCTTTTGTTGCGCACATGCTTTGACTTGGAGAACGTGCTGCATGAAGTGCATCATTAGCAGTTTGAGCTCACTCGAGCTGCATGCTGAAGTGTTCAGCGAGCAATTAAGCAGGCTTTCTGGGAGCAGTAACCGTTCATGTTTCTTGTTATCTCGGTGCACAGCTGTAAACTTGTACTTGCATGTACTCTACTAAACGTGCACTGTGTACTTTTCATTGTATTTGCGTTTTAGCTCCAAAAACCCGGAGGAGACTGAACTTGAGGAAACGTTGAACCAAGTGGTGCGCTAACTCTTGTCATGCTGTTCCGGATGCATATTCTTTGTTCGTTGACAGCATGCTGTTCATCGTACATGCTTGTTTGCACGGCTGGTTTTAACCTTGTGAAGTGGTTGTTTTCCAGATGATCGTGTTCAAGTACATAGAAGACAAGGATGTCTTTCAAACATTCTATAGCAAAATGCTGGCCAAGCGACTTGTCCACTGCATGTCGGCTAGTGACGACGCCGAAGCGAGCATGATTTCAAAGCTCAAGGTCAGTTGCCGGTATATAAGCCCATGACTGGTAGCCAGTATACATGTGTGCTATGCCCGTGAATATATATATATATATATGTATGCACACACACACACACACACACGGGAAAGGAGAAGCAAGCTGAAAGTTGACAATACGCCGACAATTACCGGCGATTCGAGAGCCCGAGTCACCTCAGTAAAAGTCCAAAAGCAGCCCAAGTTATTTCGCAGATCAACTGGCAGCAATTGAGATAGCTGGAAAGAGAGTTTAGGGGCAAAAAATGAGAGTACTTTAGACCAAACCCCCAAGGTGCCCTTACCGAGCTCCTCTATCTGCCTGCTGCACGGTGTTGGCTTTCATCTCGAAGGCGGCTCCACTGTCGGCCCAAGTCACCGAGCTGGTCGGCAGAACCCGAATGGTAATGGCCGCCGTCCTACGGAGGGTGCAGTCTGCCCAGGACGACTGCTGTATGGCCGATGAAGAGGCCACCGGCGTGGCTGTCACTGGTAGCAGTGTCTGCCACAGTGCCACTTTGCCAGGAACGGCGTGAGATCTTCGTGAGCACCGGTCTTTGTCATCGTCCATCCGACTTCCGGTTCACTTACTCCTACTATTGTTTTAAACGAAAGGGTCCTTGGATAACCCACATCAATGGAGACATGCTCTCACCCTGTCATCTTTGGCGTTATTGTGCAGCCTTCGAAAGTGACCAGGTCTTTTGTCTGCTTAAGCTCTGAGAACGATCTACCTACTGACATGTGTTTTCACTTGTCCCAATTCCATACTTTTGATTCATAAGCCTTATGAAGCCAGAGAATATACCAGATGTGAAAAAAGTAGCCAGTCGACCAAAATATCTGGCTGCACTAATTATTGTGAGTATTGGGCTTAAGAGCAGCTGGTTCGGCTGCTTGCCTTTTCTTGTTATCAATTGTTGGTTGTCACGGTCCACTGTAGTCTTAAGCACCACCGGACCTGCCAATATGCCTAGAGGAGGCTAAGCCTTGACCTTGCCTGTGAGGCTGGTCATCAGGTTGCCGAAGAGCATTAGTCTTATGAGTTTGTCCAATAGGGTCTTGACCCGTTGCCACTTTTCTTTTGGTATGCCTGTGACCTCACATATGCCAGTGCATACCACCTCGGAGCTGGTATGCAGTAAGGGACAATATTGGTGCTTCCTATAATTGCTGCTGGTGACTAAGGGGTAGTAGCATCTACCTTATAGAGTTTCTTCGAAATACCCACAGGTCACAAACATAGCTACTAGTACTTGCTACTTTTTTCTACCGTGTGTGTGCTTGTGGGTGTGTGCATGTGTGCAATTGTTAAAAGTAGTACGAGTGTCAGCCTATCTATGCCATGCCATCTTGCAACTGTAGTAGCCTTATGCCATCCTGCAGGCGAGACCCCCAATAATTTAAGCTGGGCTGATTATGATAAACAGGCGTCTTAATCATGTTTTGTTATAATTAATACTCCTATTTTCAAAATGCTATAGCAAAGTTAATTCTTCTGTATGGAAGGCAATCTGTGTTTTCTCTCTCTCTCACTGTCGTGCTACTCTCCCACAGCTGCTGGATTGAGACTGGTGCCTGTCTGCCCGAAAGTCTTTGAGTGCTCACGGGATGCATCATATGTAAGGATAGCATCTACTTCTCTTTGTCAGATGCCAGCCGATGATGAATGCTGTTGGCAGTGTTCATGCTATCCTAGCCAACGTGCTGTCGGCAACGAGAAGTACTTATCATTGTGTTAACTCTGTGCCTGCTCTGTTGCCTGCTTGTTGATGCTTTTTCTTTGGAGACTTTGTAACTAGACTAATTTTACTTAGTAGCCATTGTTGTCGGCATCCAATTATGCAACCTGCTTCTGACTGAAGATCTTCGTATGTTTTAGCAAGCATGCGGCTTCGAATACACGTCGAAGTTGCAAAGAATGTTTCAAGACATAGGGCTCAGCAAGGATCTGAACGAGGCATTTAGGAAGCGCACTGCAAGTGATGAACATCCGGAAAGTTAGTGGACAGATGCACAGAACTGGCTTTTCTTCAGCTGCTTGCTATTTATACTAATGTTTGTCATTGCAATGCACACCTGCCTGGTTACTATTTTTTGAAAAGGTTGGAATGTAGAAATGAGGAAATTTGTATGTCTTGTTAGAAACCTTTGTGATTGCTGGCATTCAGCATTTATCAACCATTTCCTGTGCATTTACAAAGTAAGTCAATAGCTGTACTCTCATTTAGTCTAGTCTTCTATCTAGGCTTTCATTTTTACCCAGATGACATGCAAATTTTCTTATTCTGGCCCTTTCTTGCCTTATTCCCAGCTTTCTTACAGCATGCGTTGCTGATATTTGCACTTGGAGGGCTGCAAAAACTTTCTCTAATTGATTAACAACAAACTTACTAATTATGAGCCAACGATTTGTTACTCAAAAACTAGAAGCTTAAGCCCCTAATTGGCTCGACCGGCATATCAGAAGTAGCCTTTGCACCGAATCTGGGCATCCTCTTCCAAAATGACTTTTCACTGGATGAGCGTATCAGCTCTACAGTCAAATCTGCTTTATTTTACTTATATAAATTGCAAATACTCATGAATTATTTAAGGACACCACAGCCAAGCTGGTCCGTGCATTAGGGACATCTTGAATAGACTTGCGCCTAGTGGGTCTTCCTGCCTGTGCAATAAGACGTTTGCAGTTAGTGCAAATATCGGCAGCCAGGCTTATTTGGCCATATTACAGGACTGCTCACTGATCTTTATTGGCTGTCCACCACGCTGCCTATCGGCCAAGATTCTCTTGCTCACCTTCAGGTCTGTCTGATCTCGTGCTCTGGCCTACCTTTCAGGATTAGTTTCACAACAAGCCTTCGATCTCATCGCATCACCCGTTATACTGACTTGTGGATTGGTTGCTCCCCTATTTAACTTCAAACGTTTTGGAGACCGTGTCTTCAGTCTGTGGTGAGGCCAGGCGAGATTTCAGTCTGGATTCGAGCGACCATTCCGCCGAAATTGCTCTCCTCCGGGTGTCTGACGGCATTCTAAGCAGCAGTGATGACAGCAATGCTACTTCCTCGCTCTGCTTGATATCATATGTATCAGCTGCCTTCTATGCTATTGATTGCAATACCCTACTCGAATGATTGAAAACAGCGATCGATCGGTCTGGCAGATGAGACGTTGGCTTGGTTGAAGTCGTACTTTTCTGATCGTATTCAATCCGTGTCGTGTGATGATTAAGTTTCATCCAGACCAGTCACCTGTGAAGTTCCACCGGGGTCTGTTCTTGGTCCTTTGCTGTTCTTCATTTATATCGAGCATCGTCTTTGTTTCCTGAAGCAGTCATTGTGGCTGTCAGCTCAAGCAGTCATTCTAACCCTAAAACTACTGCCCAAGTAATGAGGAACTTGTTTATTAAGCAACAGTCTAGCATACCTGAGAGCACAGTGCTATTAAACAGCCAGACAAATTCGATGAACTCTGCAGTGCTGATGATTGCCTTGAGTCACCTGCGTTAACCCTAACTTCAGCCATTGCTGGCCAGTCTTTCAATTGGTGAATTGGCTGTAGCAATTTTGCTACAACTGTGATTTGAGAGATTTGCCGAGGCTAAGCTGTATTCCGTGCTGCCAAGTCTGCTCCCTGCTTGATATCACTGCACAAAGCTTGCCATCTGTAAGGCCCACTGTTAGCTCGTGTGTTTAATGTTGGAGTGTGACACATAGTCAGGTTTTTTACTATTTACTTCCTCACCATAGAAGAAAGAAGTCCGATGAGGCCTGTGGTAGGCATTGAAGGAAGCTTCCCTCTTTGTTTGCTACGAAAAGATGTGGGTTCGGGCGTGTGACCTGTACTCGGATTGACTTCACAACTGGGCAAGCAATTAGCCAGTTGTTGCTAGATCACCATCGAATCCTTGCTTCACTTTGCTCAGTTTGTAGGTTGTGACTTACCTGTTCTTGCTTAGTTACTGTCATTTACTCATCTGCTCGTGACGGTATTATTCTACGGACCATTCTAGGCAGCTTCACATCTTTCAGTAGCCGGCAGCGGGTTTGCCGGTCCTTTTGCTGGCAGGGGAGGGGGTAGGTCCAGAATGTGTAGTGCATGACATGTAGACCTCTTTTGCTTAGGCTTGGCGAATGCGTAGTTCTGTTTGCTTCACCCTCTTTCTGTTGCTGCTGCTCCATAGGCATGGCTAGTTTTCGAGAAGCAAGAGCTTGCTTCTCCTGTAGCTGATGTCCTTGACCTTGCTGTATTGCTTTGTTGTGTTCCCACAATGTTGTCGGTCGTTATGTGAAGAAAGTAATAGGTGGCAGCAGCAGTGCTGCAACCCTGGCTCTCTCCGAATTACCGAGCTGAGAATCTGCCCTTGTCGAGTTATCGTGGGAGGTGTGTGCAATCATCCACTAGCTGGTGCCAAAGCGCCATCTCCACGTCACCTTCCCGTTGCTGCTGGCATCCTTGTAGCAAACGGGTTTGGCTACTGTGAGCTGCCCTACCAATGACGCCGAGCCAACGTGGCGGCTTGTGTCTCGAGCGCATCTCTGCGTTCGTGCGTGCATGCTGTGTTGCTCGGGGTTGGTTCGTTAGGAATGCTGCACTCCATGGTCAACGTTTTCGATGCTTATTGCAGTTGACTTCAGCATTCAGGTGCTCAGTTCGGGCTCGTGGCCTTTTCAGCAGTCGTGCGGTTTCACGCTGCCTGTGGAGGTAATGCGCCCCATGCGCTAGCCAGCAGCTGTCAGGCATCGCTTGCAATGCTGCTGCAGCCACTCAGCTGTCGGATGCAGCAGCAACGGCTGAGTGCCTACTGGTTTTTGTTTGTAGTTGGAGCGTAGCTACGAGAGGTTCACCACGTTCTACAGCAGCCAGCACAATGGCCGGAAACTGAGTTGGCTGTTTCACATGTCGCGGGGAGAGCTAGTCACGAATTGCTTCAAGAATCGGTACACACTTCAGGTGAGAGCTGCCGCTTTATCTCTTCATAGCAGCTTGGTTGGTGGTGGTGGCAGCAATGCTAGTGCAGCAGTGGCCACATATAGCATACTCCACGGTGGCACTTCAGCGTGACGTCTACTTGTTCTCATCTTGATCGTCGTAGTTTTTGCAGCAGCTGCTGCTACTGGCACGGGCGGCCTTACTGTGCCATAGCAAACAGGCCAGCTGCAGAGCCGCCTGCACCTTCCCTTTTCGATGACCTGTTGCTTCCGAAGTGTCCCTAATCTGACCTCTTTTTTTGTTTGTTCACAGGCGTCCACTTTTCAGATGGCCATACTGCTGCTGTACAACTCGGCAGATCGATACACACTGCAGCAACTGCAGGAGGCCACGCACATCAAGCAGGACATGCTGGTGCAGGTCGTGCAGATCCTTCTCAAGTCGAAGCTGCTTATCCGAGAGGATGGCCGCGGCGAAGACGACGAGGTCGAGAACTCGACGTCTCTGCTTCTCTTCATGGGTTATAAGAAGTACGTCGGCCTGTCGTTCGTTCTTTTGCATGTCCGGTATATATAGTAATAAGAGCTAGCATGCATAATATGTAGCATTATGTATAACATAATATATGTCACAAGAGAGTTAGTTCAAATGCCTACTACCTACCATATGATCTTAGACGTTCATTTGTTGCACCCTTTGTGGTCGGCCGGCTGTGCTTACGTTGGATCGTGCATTAGTCGCTGTGCCAGATGGGCTTCTCTCTCTCTCTCTCTCTCTCTCTCTCTCTCTCTCTCTCTCTCTCTCTCTCTCTCTCTCTCCACGAGCTCTTTGCTGCCAGAGAGCAGCCATCGTTGATTCATGTCGCTTTCAAGTTCTTGTGCAAGCTGTGGTCATGCAAATTAACTATGCTCATGTGAGCTAGGCTGCTGAAAACGGTTGGTCGTGAGGAAAAGCTCTGTGCAGAAGCACGGCATTGTGCCAGGCTGAGAGGTGCTGAGCAATTCATTGGTGTGTGCTTCATTTTGTCTGCAGCAAGAAGCTGAGAATCAACATCAACGTGCCAATGAAGGCTGAGCAGCGTGCTGAGCAGGACGTGACTCACAAAAATATAGAAGACGACAGGAAGCTTGTGATCCAGGTCCTGCTGTCGAATTGTGCTTAGCTCTTTTCTGTGCTGCTGCATGTCTGTGCTTGAGCTGCTGCTGCTGCTTCTCTGGTTTGACCCAGGGGTAAGAAGCTCGCCTTTAACGACTGCGGTCGTGGGCTCTAGCCCTGTGACATGAGTAAAGCACCTGGGTGGATAGAGATTAAGTTCTCTTGTTGTGCTGTGCAAATAAAGCCACATCGTTACTGTACTCTTTGGCGTTTCACGTTTCCAGGCAGCCATCGTGCGAATCATGAAAACACGAAAGCAGCTGAAGCACCAGCAGCTGGTCGGCGAGACTCTGACTCAGCTGTCATCCCGGTTCAAACCTAAGATTCCAATGATAAAGGTAAGTGTTTTTGCTGGTTTAGCATAAGCACCCATGTGCGAGTGCTGCTGGTTTGCAAAGATACTTAGGTCATCCACTGTTCGGGCATGCAGCTCTGCCTGACACCGGTTAAGCATTCACAATTCGAGAGCAGCACTGCCATTAGTCAAGTCATTTGGTGGTCAAAAAGCAGGCGATCGACAAACAGGAACCCATAGCACGTCGATATCGTGTGATTGCAAAAATTGATTTAAGGGTGGCAACCATATTGTTTGCAGTGTGGTCGGCTCCACATGTCTGAGGCCTGGTGCTAGTAAATCAAGTAAACCAGTCATACAATGTAACTCTGTTGATCCTGCTTAGATGTGTGCCTTGTGACTGCCATACTGCGGTGTGGATCTGCTCTCTCTCTCTCTCTTTCTCTCTCTCTCTCTCTCTCTCTCTCTCTCTCTCTCTCTCTCTCTCTCTCTCTCTCTCTCTCTCTCTGCCATCTAAGAATCGCTACTTTAGTACCACTTTGGTAGTCCCCGTGGGATGCGGATTTAGTCAAGCTGGCAGTAGAGATGCTAGGTTCCTATTGCTTCAGCTTCTTCTTTGCTGTCTTGCTATTTCCCTGTAGAGTGAGCTCGAGTCCATTATCAGCACGAGATATCATTCGTGCAGAGGGGGAGGGGTTACACCTAGCACCCGAAATGTTGCTATTGTTTTCCAATTGCACTAATTGTATGTCTGCTTGCCTTTGGGCTGCCGCATGTGCTGGTGCAGTGAGTTGACCAACAACTGTGCTCTAATAACCAAGCTAAGCTGGCAAGCCAACGGAATACAGATATGATGAATGATGTAGCAATAACTGGCATGAATAGTTCGATGTCATCATTGTCCATTGGGTGGCAAGCCGACCCCCGTGTCACTTGTCTCACGCTGTCCTGCTAAAAAGAGCCGTTCCAATCTAAAAAATTAACTTTTGTGGGACAGAATTAATTATAATATAAGCATGCCTGAGATGTAGCCAAAGACGTGTCAGCCGCGGCTATGACTGTGACATCGCGCGACCTTTTTTAATTCGCCACCTAGCGAGTTTCGAGGAGGATGCTGGTGCACAAATTTTGTATCGGTAGCAGCCGTTGCTTGGCAGTCATGTGTCTGACATTGCTAACCTCAGCCGGCAAGCGTTATTCTGCCATTCAGCCGGCAGCAGACGTCGACTGACCAGAGCCTCCATTTGGTTTCAGAAATGCATCGATGTCCTTATCGAGAAAGAGTACCTGGAGAGAAGTGAAACGGAGAAGGACACTTATCGCTACCTGGCGTAGCCTAGCATCAGCAGCCTAGCGGCAGTCATGTCGAGCGCATGCCTGCCCCCCTCCTTGGTCGGCCTGTGTGCGTGTGCATGCTCGAATGCCTGTTGGGGAATCTCCCAGCTTGGAATGCAGTACTCCCATGACGGATCAGCAGTGGCGATCTCGATCTTGATCAGCAGCAGCAGCAGAGGTTGCTGCTGTGGCGGTGCATCGTTATCACTGTGAGCCTTGCCGATGCAGCTGCTGCTGTTGCAGCCGTGCCGGGATTCAAGAAGGCACCTATCATGGGCCTACCGGCGAGGCTTGCGAGAGCCATGACAGCGGCTTAGGCAGCGGCACACGCCGGAGAGATGGCCTGTGAAAGCTGTGAACGAACGCGCTGTCGTGGCCAGTATTAGTCCTGCCCGGTTGCTTCTTTCCTATTTTTTGTTCGGTTGGCAGCTGCTACCGTCTTTGAAATGGAATTTATTGCCACGGCGATAGTTTTCGCATTTCGAAGAGATTCAGAGCACCTGCTGACAAAGCTGCTGCCGTGTGATGTAATACACCACCACCACCACCACCACCAAGCAGTGCAAAACGGCTTGCCCCTGCTTCATTTACTGACAAGTACTGCAGCGCGGTTTTACTTGCACCGTGGAGCATTCGGACGAGTGCTACACATGAATGGCTTAGATATCCGTAAGGGGGTGAAGGCTTATGGAACAGCCTCTTTTGAATGTGGATTAAATTGCCACCCTTCTGACCCATGTAAGCTTCCTGGGACCAGGTGTGCGCCCTGTCGAAACTAGGCCCTGTGTGCATTATCAGAGGCAGTCATATGGCGACTGTCGGAGGTCGACTGATACATAGGTATTTGCTAAGATTGAAACAAAGAGTTGGGGGATCTGCCTAAGGGGGACATTATAATTATGGGTTTTTATTTTGCTAGAAGAGAACAATCTATCCTTAGCTTTAAAGCTCTGCCAGAGAATCAGTAACGAAGTGCTGGTTATATGAAAAGTATCGTGCTTGGAAAAGCACACATAAATATCATTAGTGGACAAGTTTGAAAAGGTAAGCACAAAGACACTCAGTGCCACCGGGTTAGTTTAACCGACATTACCCGAATAATGCGCCAGTAAGTATGCTGAGCACACCAAATGATAAAAGACTAGTTCACTGGTGCAAGGTGGTTCTTATCAGAATGTATGTGTGGTAGAGCTTTGACTTGAATGATGGAAGGTCACTGCAGGTAGTGACTGACGTTCGAGGCAAGTTGTAATATTTCGGTGCCAAGCTGAAGGCTTGATAAGTAAAATATTTCAACTAGTGTGACGGTCAGATGTCATGGTGCTGACGAACAAGGGCTTCGAGAGCACACTGAAGGCGGTAACATGTCATATAGCTGGCGATTAACTCATATAAGATGTTAAACTCAACCCAAAACCGATAAGGTGTAAAAGCAAGGAGTGCACCTGTACCAATTACAAACACTAAGCAGCAACGCAATGTTATCCATATGTGGTAAGCGTTTGATTTTTCCAATTGCTTATACTAAAGAAGCATAGAAAATTGCTATTACTATCCTATAAACTTGGCTTGTTTAACTAAGACATTAGTGACTTGAGACTTGCACATTACCGATTAGAAAACTTAACAAATTCGCGGTTCACGTTTAGTCAAAGAATAGGAAGTGAATAAAAAAAAATCACGAATGTACTCTGAAATCATTAAACACGGCCACTCAAAGGGGGTTTAGAAAGCAGTCGATTTCCAGTTTTGCGGCTATCATGCAAATCGCTTACTCGAAGGAGCCCAGAATACAGTTAAAGTCCAGCATATCCTGACGAGGGCCCTCCCCTTGCTCCCGGGAGTAAGCCTCCACATTTTCATTGAGTTTGTCACGATAGGCATCCAGTTTAAGGATTTTGATGGACAGTGCGTGCCGATTTTTGGAATAGTTCTTGATGAAAGACTGAACCAGCCGCCCATAGCTGTCGGCTTTGTGCTTGCCCAGAAAGCCGCGAGGCACTGCTACGAAACTGTTTCAAGCTGCTTTACCCGTCCTGTTTAGCTTCTTGGTGAATTCGTCACACTCTATAAGAAGTTCTTTACCTACGGTCTGACGAAGATAAGGCTCTGACCTTCGCCTCCAATAGTAGTAGAAAGACCTGTTAGAGGTACTTGACAGTCGCTGATTCGTTGCCTATAGCCTTGAGTAGGTGCGTGGTTAAGCTCAATTTGATTTGCAATGCTAGCTTCGGAAGCTTTCGAGGGTCTGGCCCCTGCCTTTTGCGATAATGTGGCTTATCGTCCCGTCTTTTCCATTCTAAAAAAAAACACAAGGAAACCTCGCGAAACCGCCTTAGAGGCTCATCAGGAATGACACCAGTTCGAATTCTCTGATGACCTTTCAATGTGCATACTTTAAGAGTCTCAGCAACACTTTGGCATTGGTGCTCTTTAACGTTCAGAGTGCGAGCCGTGTGGAGAATCGGCTACTTGCTCTCGCTATAAAGCAGCACGACTTAAAGGCTCCGGGATAAATTGTCCATGAATGGATTTACTTAAGTTAAAAAGGCGATTCTTACGTCTTCGGAAAGATCGGCCAGGTGGTTGGAGGGCACGATCATCTTGCTGACCGAAGAAGATTAAAAAAAGTTGGTCACGCTTTCTCTTATTGGTGGCTTTCACGCCTTCATCCGACAACTTTCACTATCTGAAGCCTAGATTTCAGAAGCTCGGCATTGGACTCGGCTAGACTAAGGTCTCGGATGAGATCGTTGAGGTTTTTCCGGTTGGAGAATTAGGGCTTCCGATTTTTAGCCGCATCTGGGAAAAGATAATCAAAATCTGAAAAATCTGCCTCGCAGTCTGTTTTGCTACTCTCTCCTGAAGAACGCACAGTCTTGGCCATTCAACCTTCGGAAGCGTCCACAATGCACAAGTGGTAGTCGCTTGAGTGGTCAATTGATTCTCGCCAAATTCTTGGATTGCTAACTTCATGGCTTTCATACCTTTCCTGTACGCAGCGGCCGTGATAGCCCCGGCGTTAAGGTGCTTGCTCTTCCCGACCAAGTTCGTGGGTTTGAATCTTGCAGTGGCGATCCTTTACTGCCAACGGCTGGTGAAGAAGAAAGCCGTTACGGCCTTTCTGTCGCTATACAAATGAGGCTGTTAAATTATCTAATATTGTTATTTACAGCCTGTAAACAGGATAGAAATATATGAGTGAAAATAATATTTAGCACCTTACCTAATATTCTGTAAAAAAATTCATTTGGCGAGCAACGATGTTTCACCTTACCAGCTATGGTTCTCCTGCAAGGTAGGCATGAGAAAAGAGGCGAGCCACGGCTTGTCTTGATCCCAGACAGGTATGCTCTCTAGGCCTGGCACATCTTAGCAGACGCTCACACGGAGCACGCGGTCACTCTTGTCTTGATATGTTGCCCACGCAGGTAGCGAAATATGTCTGCTTGAGCAATGAACTGAATCATGCAGAGGTACCCATGTAAAGCCGAACAAAGGCCAAGTAAGTTAACTGGGTTGTGGAAAAGCTAAGTAGGAGCGGAGGCCTCTTGATCTGAGACTCGAAGGACGCAGGATGCTATTGCAGGTAGTGACCAATCCGGACCTCCAGACTTTCGGCGAATACGAGCTGAAGGCTCGTATTCGCCGAAAGGTTTCAATTTAGCGTGAGGGACGGCAAGATGACTAGAAGCTGAGAAGCTGGCGATGCCGGAACACAGACTGGCCAGCACAGCGGAGGAGCAAGAGTGTCAAATAAGTCAAAGCCTGTGAAGCAACCTGTAAGCCAGATAAAAGGATCTTGAAATTGATTCGATGGTTGATAGGGAGCCTCGTTTGTTGCTCGCGAAGCATGGTGGGACGTGGCAGCTGAGTCGTTGACGACAGACCGGACGAGCTGCCGAGTGTTGCTTTACATCCGTTGCACACGATTAAGGGCACAGAGCTCAGTCTTGAATAAAGCAAATTTACAAGGTCTAGCTGTAACCGGCGGGCTGGGCTGCCTCAACTAAAACTCCAGCCATTCAAGACCAACGTTTTCCCAAAAAAAATGTTTTTTAAATACGCCTTTGGCAGCCATCTTGTTGGAGACCATAGCCCTTTCCCGGTGGCTACTGGGGTAATAGATCGCAGGAGCGGTTCTAAAGACTTGCCGGGTGACGCGAATTCCGAAAGGAATTTTAAAGTTTTACTTTCTCGAATTTTATGACGATAAAATCAACTTACCAGCTATGGGGCTACCAAGTGTGGCTCAGAAATTGGAAAGCTAAACTCTCAAATCAGCAGCATCGCTCCTATTAAATCTACATGAAATCTGGCTGACCTTTTCTAAAGCGACCTTTCAATAGACGACCACGTCAGCATCACAGTCTGCTTACTTTCAGCTATATAACATTACTTGTAGTTTTATTGTGAGTCACTCGAACTTGATGGTCATCAGGCCTAATACTATCCTGACAGTACAAGTTAGTGCCTGTCCTAGGAATGCTCGCCACTCAATGCATACGTGAGATGGTTATTGATAATAACAATAATATTAATAATAATAATTCACTTGATAAAGCGCCCTCAGAGAACTTAATCTCTTTCTAGGCGCTCTACATTTGCTGTAAAGTGAAATGCAATTGAATGGTAAGTAAAATCATGCTTGAAAAACAAACAAAATGAATAATATGGTTAGGGGTGACATGCACAGGGTCAGCATGCAAATGTGGTTAGTGGCAGCATGCACAGTATCAGCACGCATAAGCACATCAAGGACGAATCACAGGGACCCACTAAATGCTGTCCTAAATAGGTGTGTTTTTAGGTTCCTTTTAAATGTGGTCAGGTCAGGGGATGTTCTGACGCAGGTCGGGAGGGAGTTCCAGGCTTTGGGAGCATATGAACTAAGTGCATGGTCTCCAAAGGATTTAAGGTTTGTACGAGGTATTTCTAGACTGTTGGATTCCGAAAAGCGGGTGGTACGATGCTTGGCCTGATGGGGGGAGTATATTCGACAGATAGGCTGGAGCCATAGAATGAAGGGACCTAAAAGTGAGCGACAAAACCTTGAAGTCAATCCGTTGCTTGACTGGTAGCCAGTGCAAGTCGGCGAGAACTGGAGTAATGTGGCAACTGCGACGCTCACGGCAGCCAAGTCTAGCTGCCGAGTTTTGCACCAGCTGCAATCGCCTGATCGCACATGCTGGTAGGCCAGTAAGCAGTGAGTTGCAGAAGTCGAGACGGGATGTCAGGAATGCATGGACCAAGTTAGATGTGGTATCTTTATCTAAACAAGCCCTAATTTTAGCAATATTATGAAGCTGAAAATAGGCGGATTTGACTGTGGAGCTGATATGGTCGTCTAACGAGAGGTCGCTTTGGAAGATGACACCTAGATTTCGAGCTGATTCAACTGGAGATATGCTGGCAGAGCCAATTTTGAGAGTCAGCCTGTCCAATCTCTGGATCACACTGGGTTTGCCCATAACTGGTAAGTTAGTTTTATCATCGTTAAGTCTTAAAAAATTTGCTGCCATCCATGTGCGGATGTCATCAATGCATGCAGCTAGTGAGTTGAGAGAATTTGAGGTGCTCAAAGGCTGGGAGGGATCAAAGCAAAGGTACAACTGAGTGTCGTCCGCATAGAAGTGAAAGCCTAGATTGTGCTTGGCAATCACATCAGCAAGAGGGAGAGTATAAACCGTGAAAAGAACCGGACCTAGCACTGAGCCCTGAGGTACTCCATATTTCAAAGGTACTTCAGATGATCTTTGTCCATTCACGTCAATACTCTGGAGTCTCCCACTGAGATAGGACCTGAACCACTGCAGAGCAGTGCCAGTGATGCCCAGGCGAGATGAGAGGCGCTCTAGAAGAACTTTGTGATCGATGGTATCAAAAGCTGCCGAAAGATCAAGCAAAACAAGCAGAGACACTCTACCCAGTCTAGTCTGCATTCCTATGCATAATAATGAAATTGATGGCAATCTCGACCAGCTTGCTCTAACCGAGACCTGGCTGGAATCGACAAGCACTTTGATCTTAGCCGACGCCACTCCAACTGAGCTTCTCGTTCTATCACACCCGTAGATCAATAAAAATCAGAGAAGGAGTCGCCGTTGTCGCCCGTTTCTCCCCCAATCACAAACCGTTTGTGATTGGGGGAGAAACTCCCCCTCCCTCGAAGCAGTCTCTCGAATATCTCGCTTAGAGTATCTCCGACAAAAAGCTGCCAATGGTGGCAGCAATTGGTAATTTTCGCCCACCAGGTACAAAGTCCTACTTTATCACAGATTTCTCTGATATCATTTCAATTGTGTGGGCCGGAAAACGATTTTTCCTCATTAGGGCCGATTTCAACATTCATTTTGACCATTTAACTGACGCTTTATATGCTGAATTACGTGCACTGACTGACCCTTTCTCTCTTGAGGCTCATGCGCATGACCCCACTCGCAACAATGGTCACACACTCGATCAACTATTCTCTCACAAGTGTCTGGTATCATCCCCTATTATCACCGAATTCTGCTCATTTAATAACATGCCAATCTCGTGCAATCTACAGTAAATGTCCTTCTCCGCTTAGAAACTTTTTGTTCAATAGCAGGTGCACAATCCAAAAATGCTGATGTCTACCATCAATAATCTCATCAACCGCTCCCAGGCTCATTGCCTCGTTACAGGCTCATTGCTCATTGCTCATTACCAAATGATCCCTGCGACGACCTAGCCGATCGCTTCTTGTTCAGCAAGATGGACACAGTCAGGGAGTCCATCCCTGAGGTCCCATCTGGACTCCTGTCCCTCAAGTATATCAGCACAGGACTCCTGTCCATCGATTCCATGAGCTACCTCGATGTCAACATTCAAAGAGGCCACGAATGACCTTATCCTGAAATTCATCTCCCAGTCAAAGAAGACTGCTGGACCTCTAGACCCTATTCCCGCTGTCCTACTACTACGCACCTTTCAAAAGGCTGCTATTAGGCCCCTAATTAAGAAAACGCGAGACCAAAAAGGACTTGAGCTGCTTCCACCCGGTCTCATTTCTCCCGTTCTTATCAAAGACACTAGAGTGAGTTGTGGCAGACGAACTGAACTCTAATATTGAGACCTCAAACGTAGCAAGTAAGTTCCACTCCGGATTTAGAGTTAATCACTCTAAAGAGTCAGCATTGCTTAGAGTGTATAATGACCTTATCTGGTATGCAGACTTGGGTAAAGTCTCTCTGCTTTTGCTGCTTGATCTTTCGGAAGCGTTTGATACCATTGATCACAAAGTTTTTCTTGAGCGGCTTGTACCTCGCCCGGGCATCGCTGGCACTGCACTGCAATTGTTCAAGTCCTATCTCAGTGGGAGACTCCAGAGTGTTGATGTGAAGGACAAAGATCCTCCGAGGAACTGACCATTTTCGGTCAGTTCCTTTTCAAAAGTTATTATCTCCCTCTTAGCAATGTGATCGCCAAGCACAATCTAGGCTTTCAATTCTATGCAGATGACACTCGGTTGAACCTTTGCTTTGATTCCTCCCAGCCCTCAAGCAAGTCGAATTCTCTACATACCCTTGCTGCATGTATTGATGATATCGGCACATGGATGGCAGCAAACTTTCTTTAATTGAATGACCACAAAACCAAATTACTAGTCATAGGCGAACCAAGTGTGATTCATAAATTGAAAAACCGAACGCTCAAAATCGGCTCCGCCAGTACATCTCCTGTTGAATCTGTATACAATCTAGGTGTCCTGTTCCAAAGTGACCTATTATTAGACGAGTACATCAGTTCCACAGACAAGTCTGCCTACTTTTGGCTACGTAACATGGCCGAAATTGGGCTTGTTTAGATGGAGATACTACATCAAAATTGGTCTATGAAATGGTGATATCCCGCCTCGACTTCTATAACTCACTGCTGGCTGGTCTCCAGATGTGTCCAGTCACGCGCTTACAGTTGGCGAAAAGCTCCTCAGCTAGGCTCGTCTGTCGTGAGCGTTGCAGTTGCTGCGTGACACAACTTCTTGCGGACATTCACATCTTCGCACCTCTTATCGCGGAAGCTCCCAATCCAGCATCGAATTCAACGCTTTCTTCGCTTACATTTAGCTCCCTTCATTCTCTGGCTCCAGCATCCCAATCAAAACTATTCTCCCACCGGGCGAAGATTGGTTCAACCCGTTGTTCTGAATCGAATCGTTTAGCCATACCACGAACGAACCTCAAAACCATTCCAGACCGTGCTTTTAGCTCGTTTGCTTCTAAAGTCTCGAACTCACTCCTGACTGGCCTAACGACATCCCCTGACATGACGACATTTAAAAAGAAGTTCAAAACGCACTTGCTTATCCCAACATGTATTGGGTTCTTGTGGTTTGTCTGTTGTACAATATGCGTGCTGACACTTCGAATGCTACCACTAACCATATTTGACATGTTGACACTGTACATGCTGCTTCTAACTTTACTACGCTTGTTGATATCGTTCATTTCACCACTAAAATTCAATCACGCGTCCTATACAGCATGAGTCAATTTCCTAGTAAGAGATTTAGTTCTCTGAGGATGTTAAGCAAATTTGTTATTACTATTGTTACAACTCCAGTGGAGTCTACAGTTTTTTGCCAGGTGAGGCTGGAAAGCTACGTAGCGCTTCGTGAAATCGGTGTGCACGATCAGGTTCGGCAGGGATTATTTACAAAGAGGAAGCTAGTATGTTTTGAGTTAAAGATGGTGGCGCGTTGCTGTTGCTAGGCACGTCTGAGGAGGTCTGCCGTGCTTCGTGGCGAACCTTCCAGAAGGCCCCTCAGAATGAGTTGCAGCCTTCTCTTTAGCCGGGCCAGTGGCATCTAATGACACTTCCGGGCCGCGCTTATTCCGCTCTGCGAAGTCTCGAGAAGTCTCGCTTCTCCGGAGGAGTTAGCTTTTACTACTAGTGTTTTTAGACGGCGTCACGTAAGCGTCCAGGATAGGCACCCTTTGGGGCGAAGCTTCAGGCTCTAGTAATGGGCCACCAGATTCTTATTACAGACTTTTCGTAGACTGTGTATAAAAAGGCTGCCGCACGACACTCTTTCTCTTCGGACGCTCAACGTACGCGTAAAGGGGTTGAACCGTCACATTTTTCATAGGGAGATGATAGGCCTGCTTTTATCGCCGCTACATCGGCGCAAAAATTCGTAATGTTTCGTGAACAGAAAAACTTTTGAAAACAATTCTGGCAGAATTTGTTAGGTCGTAGGGGGCTCGTGAGGCATGCTGTACGATGCACCTTGGATGCATAGCTTCATGGTCTGTCTCCGGAGCTACGGTCAGGCCTGAAGGTCAGGTCAGGAAGGAGGCTAAAAAGGGAATTCGCCGGGGGAGATTAAAAAATATCTTCTTCCTGTTATAATCGTTCCGTGCGTCGCCATGGCTGTGTTCGACTTCCTAGTTACTGCCTTCTTGGGTGCCGTATCCATTCAGAGGCTTATAGAACCCTTTGGTTAAGGAATAGCTAGAGAATTTAAAAAAATGATGGAGCAATGCATGCAGCGCCCTGCCAACGCGAACTGGGGGCTTTGCCAAACCAGAGACCGCATGCGCATTACTTCCGACCTGGCCGGCACTTCCGATCTGGCCGGTATATAATGCGAGAGCCTGGCCGCAGCAGGGCTGTCTACTACGCTCCATTCTGCCGGTCGGTGAGTAGTTGGGCACAGCTTTTTTTAAACTTGTAACCAGTCTGCCTGAAGTCACCTGCCGTACCGTCAGTAACGGAACAGTCCGGGTGCTTTAACGAGTTCGCTGTCATTTATGGCGCCGCTTGCGGAGTTTCGTATGCGTGAAAGCGTTCAAGGTTTGGTTCGTTATGAAGTTCAGATCTGTACACACCCGAGACGCAGCAGCTTCCGCAGCTTCCTGTACGTGTGAGAGCCAGGCGACGCGCGCGTACAACTAGTTTTCTTTTTAACTCAGCTCCTAGCTGCAGCGACGCCCTATGAATGCAAAAATGGCCGAAGTGTGGCAAAGGTCGCTCTCTGGAGTACATGTACCGCTGCTCAAGTCCGTATACGCCACGAAGTAGCGCTCGCAGCGGTGACAGTCCTTGCCGACGCGCGGCAAACAGCGACGAAGCTCGCCGCCCCCTGCGAAGCACGGCTAGCGTGTCGTACGTGAAGCGCCGACACACGCACGCACGCATGCACAGCTGACTAGTTATTACGCGCCAGATAATCCGTTTTCTGTGGATTGTAATTCGGGAAGTGCAGCACATAATCTCTCAGACTTTCATAGTCAGGCCGACAGGGCATTCGAACGTTTTGGTGGCCAGTAAGGATGGCAGCATTTAGCCTGGCAGCTCATCATGGTGGCTCAGTTTAGGACCAAAGTTAGGCCAAACGAGCAATATCTACCGAGTCTTTGGTCCCAGCCATCCCGAAGGCTGGCTGCCTCTTCCAGATCTCTATCTGGATTCCCTGGAGGAGCTACTGGACTTAAGAAAGTCTGCCTTTAGTGTGCCCGGGAATGAGGGCTTCCGGTTGACGGGCCGTTTGCATAGAGTTGCAACCTTAGCAAAATATTTGCATGTGAGTAAACTAACAACTAAAGTAAAGGATTAAACTAGCAATAGAGGGCTTTGGTCAGTCGGTGTCAGCTGCAACACTATGGTGAGGAAGTGGCTCGCTTTGTGCTGCGTGCTGAGAAGGGTAGCTAGCTAGGGAAACTTAACTCGCGGCGCGATTATTTTGCATTCTTCTTCTTCGAGGGAGAGAGAGAAAGGAGCGTTAGATAGAGAAACATAGTAGCTGGCCGCTACCTGCCCTTTCCAATGGGTAGAAGTGGCGCAAAGATAGCGAAACTTAGCTTGCCTCACGTCTAGGACTAGGCTCGCCAAAGTTCATGCGAAGGCATCTAGCAGGGTCGTATTAATACTAGATGATTTAGCAGCCTCTCTTTATATAGCGACAGAAGAGCCTTAAGGCTATCTCTACCCGCTTGCAGCGGTCATAAAGGATCGTCCAGCGTATGAGAATTCGAACCCGACCTCAAGAACGAGGTCGTAAAAGTCAACCGCCTTCAACTTAGTCAACTTAGTGACTTCTAGTGCAAAGCTTTAAATTTTCAGCTACAGCTCTAATAAAAAACTCTAGCAGCCTTTTTATAGTTTGCGTTGACGAGTACGACACACTCACGACAATTCGTTTGTTGTATTAAACTGCACCAAGTTTGGTCAATATTATAATATCGAATATAATAGCTGACTCGCTTTTGAGTGCTTGCAGCAAGGCAGTGTTTGAATAAATAGAACAAAAATCGTCTCACACAGCCTCGGGTCATTGCTGTTCCTAAAACCGCATTGCTCACGACGGAAAGTAGCTCCGAGTTAGCCTTGCTGCAGATTTAGCGACATCGCTAGCTGGTAGGAGATGTTAGCAGAGGCACTTCATGAGTTAAACGTCCGCAGCACACCGACGCCGTTAAGATAGCAGCGTATTCCTATCAGCGTCTTAGCTCTGCTCTACAGTAAAGATTGTAATAATAATAATAATAATAATAATGCACTTGATAAAGCGCCCTCAGAGAACTTAATCTCTTTCTATGCGCTTTACATTTGCTGCAGAGGGAAATGCAATTGAATGGTAAGTAAAATCATGCTTGAAAAACAAACAAAATGAATAACATGGTTAGGGGTGACATGCACAGGGTCAGCATGCAAATGTGGTTAGTGGCAGCATGCACAGTGTCAGCACGCATAAGCACACGAAGGAAGAATCACAGGGACCCACTAAATGCTGTCCTAAATAGGTGTGTTTTAAGTTCCTTTTAATGTGATTGTGATTGTCTTTTAATGTGATTTTTGTGATATTTTGATTTGTCTACGTTTACCCGTTGAGCTTTCATAGGCAACAACAACTTTGGTTGCTACCGTACTATTGGTGAAGATAAAATGTATGTTTCGGTTGGAAATACTTAAAGATGACTGTGAGTGTTAAGCCAGTACTGACTATGCCTCAGCACTTGTGACTATACATCGGAAGTGGGAAAATGATATGCTTACTGCCTGCGAGCGCCTACTGACGATTCGCTATGACGGGCATTACTGGCACTACTGACTAGTCGGTGCTGAGGCTTGGTTGGACACACAGAACGCCGATCTTAGGTGGTATCCGTGGACATCTGTACATGGGGTATAAGGCTTTTAGGAAAGCGAAAAGCTGATCGATTAGGACTTACTGAGATTTTAGATTCATAAAAAGAATGCAGATTCTGGGTCTTGGACGGTGCTGTAAATGGTGTCACTAGTTACCCCAAATACTGGATCATATTCAATTTCGATGTAGAACTTTATGCGGCATAAGATATGAATATAGATAGCTACGACTGGAGATTTCTAGTGAGATTATAAAGATTATACAGAAGTCAATTGCTTGGCCGTTATCAAATTAAGCGAAAAAACGGAAAAGATTGTGCATTCTGAATCGGCCAGGAACTTGCCCTGGTTTGTAGGGGGGTTAAGGCCATCGCCTTTAATGGTCGATTTAATGGTCGAAATGAAGTGAAATGACTTGATGACCGAGGTCATTGGTTCGAGTACTGCGGCATGTGTGCAGCAACTGGATATGGATTCAGTACTGTTAGGGGGCTATAAAAATGAACTATACATATTAGGTAATTTACCTATTCTACTCGCACATTCAGTTATTACTTCTTATCAAACCCACTGTTTTTGCCATGCATCTATGTCGCTCAGCGAAATTATGTACACTTTAGCTAGTGACCTAGAAAACACTTTTCACCCCATTTTTTATCTTAAAGCTTAGCGCCATGGCCAGCAGGCTTATGTAACTCCATCTAAGAATATTCTTAGCCTCGCTCCGACCCTGCGACTCTGCGGGAGAAATGGGTTGAATGTAATGTAATATATCTTAGTCTGTAATTCCACAAAGCCATAAAGACTGTGTGGGTGTTACGCAGGAGAGTTTTGTCTAACACACTGGGAAGCATAGCAGAGTCATGAGAGCAGTTGGGGTAGTGAGTAGCATGGAAGTAGCAGCTCAGAACCTCTGAAAGGGATGAGCCCCAGTCGGCAGCAGGAGAGTAGTTGTCGTTGCGTAAGAAATGGTGGAAGCGAGTTCCACAGTCTAGGACCTCAGAGCTAAAGCGCCTGTTACCAACGGTCTTTAAGCGGAGGAATGAAACAACTAATTTATTATCCACACATGACCTGAGCACACGACGAAGCTGAAACTGGTGCAGCAGTTCAGCTAGGCATGGAGGAGCCAAGCCGTGGCGGGCATTGTAGGTTAGCTTAAGAACATTGCTCTGTATCCTTTAATCGACCGGCAGTCACCCTAGCTGTTTTAGCAAAGGAGACACGTGGTCCAGCCTTGAAATATCTAGCCGATAGTACCAAAGGTTCATTGCCTCTTCTAAATATTTTCTTTTCCGTTTCGAGATAAGCTGAAGCCCTCTCCCCCCCCCCTGGGTCCTAGACCAGGGTAAATGTGCCGGGCACTCCTCGGCCCAGGTCGTGTTCGAGTTTTGCAGCGTACAATCCTCGATGGCCGTCGTACTATCGGCTTCGGTATTAATTCGAACCGGTTGGTTGTATGCCGAGGCTTGTACGCTCTCTGTGCACTCTCGCGCCTCTCCGTAGCTATATATTTACGACTGTTCCACGCGATGCTAAGGAGATTGACTCTTTACTTCCATGCATCGACGGTCTTGAGTTCGGCAGCAGTGTGCTTCTGTCGTTGAAATTGCTGTGTGCATCAAGAGGCGATAACTGCGACTCATTAACCACGCTTCGTGGGGCGCCAAATTCACCAGTATTTGTTTCAAGTATGTCAGCCATTACACCGTGAGAATAATGCTTTTTCATGTTTTCGACCTATAGATAGAATTGCTCGCAGCAGAGTCACGAATCCGATGCATTCACCTCCCCGATACGAAATTAGAGGCCGCTGTACAGTTGGAAGGCTCAAAAGTAAAGCTGCGAATCTATTTCACTTTTTAGCCCTCTAGAAATGGCGAGCCGGTAATTGCTTTGCTTGACTCCTCAATGTGATTGTATGGCAAGTGAATCGCATACATCTCACCTTAATAATTAGATTCGGCAAGGACATTAAACCGCCTTGACGAGCCGTGTGTCGGTAGCCAAGGACTTTAGTGCTGGCATCGCTGCAACATGTTCAAACAAATCGGCGGTCGATCGTCGATTCTTAATTCGACGGCTTGAATTCAAGGGCACGAGCCTTTAATTAACCCACGTCCCCTAATGATTGATTTGAAACTAGACATACGAAGGGGAGCCGCCACCGCCACACGAAATGCGTTTCCAGAGTCAGAGGTTATGTCCTGCTCGTCAGCCTCTCATCCTGCGAAAAAGTCCTCAGCCCTCTCTGTAAGCAGCCTTCTATTTGCGGGGCACAGAGCAGGCCAATCTTCGATAACAGTTGTGCGTGTCAGACCCTCGGGAACAAATTATTAATTTCGCATTGAGAAAGTGTGAACATCAGCACGAACGGTGTGCTGTCCGGAAGCCTCGCCGTCCGGAAGCCATCTAAAGAGAGGCAAAGCGTCAGTCGGTCAGCTTGAATCCGTGCCCAGAATGCCCTGGATGCCGATGGAACCCCATAGAAAAAATATTCTAAGCCTCCCGCCCCCCAAAAAACAGCTTGGAGCTCCCAGCCGAAGGCGCGAAGCCCCTCTTCTAAAAAAAAAAGTATTTCTCGCTTTGCGTAGGTAATCCATTGGTTGCTGTAGGCACTGCAGCAATAAAGTTCGCCCACATGTTAAATGTAACCAATTCGTACCAACGGCTCAGAGCGCCTATAGGACTGCCACAGAGGGCTACAGCTGTCCAGCACCAGCCGCAACCATGGCAACCAACCCACTCCTTAAAGATCAGAGGATGACTACGTGACTTTTCGATGGGTTATGACGTTTTATGCTGCCCACCAGCAGGTTTGGGTGTAGCCAATTCCTAACCGCGGCAGCTCAGGAAGCTCGAGTGGTATACCTCGTCTGACGTCATAATCTGACGTGCTGAAAATGTGAGGAGGGTGTCCGCAGTTCTTGCACAAGGTGAAATCTTAATGATAATAATAATAATAACACACTTGATAAAGCGCCCTCAGAGTAATCGATCTCTTTCTAGGCGCTTTACATTCGCTGAAAAGGAAGCACAAACGAATGGTTAGCAGTAGCATTCTCAATAAACAACAAGAATAACATGGCTTGGCGCCTGCTGAACATGAGATACATGCGAGTAGCTAGACATCCCAGTACGATGTATAGACATAAGAGAATGCGCGGGTTCTCAGGTATACCTAGCTTCTCTTTTTGATATCAGCTCTCCACTTTCTGGAGAGAATCATAAATCTTATTTAAATCTTATTTATCCTATCTTATTTCATTCACTTGTATGCGCGTTATCCTCAGCTCTGGCGATAGCCTCGTTTATTGGTGGGCTATAATGTTCTATGCTGCATAAGCATCTAATAGGAGCAAGTACCGCAGATTTTACCATGCGGCGAAGTAAGAGCACAGCGAAGCCTGATAGTACACGTGTGTTTTTACGACGCATGTGTTTTTACGACATGTGTTTTTACGACACATTGTAGAGACAAGTTGGTTGCATTTCGATTCTCTGCAACGGGGTCAACATTTTCCCTCGGGCATTTCTGAACCAACAATATTCGCAGCAATGTCGTCGACACATTCACGGCCTAGAAAAGAGCCAGGGGACGTAAAGAATGCACGCCATGTCATTTCTGACTTCGTGAGAAAGCTCTACTTTTCATCGTCCGGAGCGATCTCTGAAAAAGACAAGCAGCAAGTAAAACGGTATCTTTTTCCATTGCACCAAACCAGAAAAGCCGTGTCTGCTGCGTCAACTCCCACTCGAGGCAAAATGTTCTGCGTACACCCTTTCGACAGAGGATCTTTATTTTTCAAATACTAGCGTCCCATTGTAACGGAAGCTCGAAGGTCGCGCGTGCACTGAGCCGTACACTATTAATGAGCAGCAGCTCCGCGGCCGATCGCCAGGTACAAAGCAGAAGCTCTCACAAACGGCCGGCCCCTGCACTAGTCGACGAGCGGACACAGACTGATGAGCGAGCACAGCAGCAAGCGCAAACATTTCGGTGGCGGCTCGGCACCCAGCTAAAATTACAATATTCGCGCATTCAGGTAGCGCTCACAAGACTTGATTTGAGTCCCTCCCTCCCCCCCCCGAGCTAAAGCTAAGCCTATGGCCTGTGTAGAGACTGGTAGTGCAGAGTCTCAGAATCTCAACGGAAAGATACAGGAACTCAGCTACTTTGGAATCGCTTCCTGCCGGCAAGGTCATCATGCTTTGGGTCATGGTGGGCATTCGCTAGCTCGCAGCTCTCTCTCTCTCTCTCTCTCTCTCTCTCTCTCTCTCTCTCTCTGTCTCTCTGTCTCTCTGTCTCTCTCCCTCCCTCCCTCTCTCTCTCTCTCTCTATCTCTCTCTCTCTCTCTCTCTCTCTCTCTCTCTCTCTCTCTCTCTCTCTCTCTCTCTCTCTCTCTCTCTCTCTCTCTCTCTCTCTCTCTCTCTCTCTCTCTCTCTCTCTCTCTCTCTCTCTCTATCTCTCTCTCTCTCTCTCTTATCTCTCTCTCTCTCTTATCTCTCTCTCTCTCTCTCTCTCTATCTCTCATCTCTCTCTCTCTCTCTCTCTCTCTCTCTCTCTCTATCTCTCTCTCTCTCTCTCTCTCTCTCTCTCTCTCTCTCTCTCTCTCTCT